>JBBMHQ010005561.1:0-18644 GCA_037834295.1 Postelsia palmaeformis
CGGTACGGTCCATTGTTTATTTCAGCCGTGGTACCCTTGATTCTGAGAGGCACTAGACGCCGTTGGACCTGGAAGCTGGCAAAATTGTCTTGGCCATCGAACGACTCCGAGGTTACCTCTGAGGCACGAAGTTTCGCATATTTTAGTGTAAGGGTACTGCTTTGAGTGAGGTTGAAAGACTGGTAATTACCTGGGTTCAGGTAAGGGTTTTGAGATCGTATTCATATCTGGAAGGCGTATCTTAGATGGAGAACCAGGGGTTTTCCCAGCGAGGCACGAGCTTGGCTCCTGGCCTCCTCGTGCGCAAGATAAAATCTTCTGCTCTTCTTCTGTCTCTACGCGAACAACACACGTGAGTACCAACAAGTGCCGGTTCAGTAGTCAAACCTGTCCAGGGATACAAAGAGTTCCGACCTTGATCTTAACAAGTGGCGCCTACGGCTAAGCACTTTTCGTACACACTCTGTCGCTCCACCCGCGTTGCGGGTGGCATGGTGATAGCTTTCGTTGGCGATTTGTTCCTGCCCCTTAGACCTATTATATGCCAATGGAAACGCGAAGTCCAGGATATTTCTTTCAAAACTGTTGCTTCAGAAGAACAGACGAAAATTTCCCCGTGCCGCCGCAGTGGAGAAAAAGAGGAAACATGTTCGACTCTTCTTCCACCAACGGCTGCAGGCGGCACATCTGTTTTTCTGGCTGCATATAGTCAACACGCTGATAGAAATCAGCTCGTGCGACGATCGACGCTCGATCTCAGCCCACGGCTTACCCATCTGGTGTCCAGCAAGGCCAACGAATACAGTTCATGGCCTCGAAGATATCAGGTGAACCCATGGTCTAGGAGACAAAACACTTACCAATAACATCCTAAGGTATACCCCCAAACCTGAAACAAACCTATTTTATTATGATTGGAGACGGATGTAGATTTTTCGTTCTTGGTTTTGTGCACATCAGCGGTCGATTGTTTTTTTACTATATGCCTGTCCAGCTCCCACCCCACGACACCGGCAATGGTGTGAAGACGGTGACCCTAGGGTGGGTCGGAGCCCTTGGCGAGCGCAACCCGTTTTATATTTTATGACACAGTCGTTGGTTTTGTCGATCGGTTCCTCTCACGGGCTCGGAATGTCGCTGCTTCGAACCAAACATCCGGCCGGGTTTTTCTCAAGCCCTGGGCGTTTCTCAAGCTGATATTAGCCGGACATCGGTTTTGTTTTTTATCGGGCTTTTCCAAAACTTGGATTTTTTTTTTCCAAACGTGCCCACAGGATGTTCTCATTTTGTTTATGGGTTATCTTCGAAGTCCATTTTTTTATTGATATTTCGCTTTGCCATTGGCATAGGTCTTGAAGACTGGGCCTTCTTTCCGTGCTCTCTTTTTTCCCTGGCGTACCTTGCCGCCTTCGTCACCTTACCGTTCAGAGGTGTGGGAGTGGGTTTCGAGGAGCCGCATCTTGGACTCATGTTCTAGCTCTTGGAATCGGGGTTTCCATGAGTTCCCCATAGTTCTGCCTATACATCTCATCAGAGTGGGCTAGTGTTATGGCACTGCTTTGAATGAGCATGAAACCCCGGTAATCACCTTGGTTCAGGTAATGGAATCGCACTTGTAGTACTTAGAAGGCATAACTCGGATTGGAAATCAGAGATCTTCCAAGCGAGAAACGAGCTTGGCGCTCAGTCTTCTCGTGCACGAGGGGAATCAAGCTCTCATTGAGTCCCAGGAGGTTGACACCCGTCTCGGTCAATAGAGATTGCAAGAGCTAGGTTTAATACTCAAATTTCTCAACTGTTTCTTGAAAAGGAGTAGGAGGAGTGGAATGCGTAAGAGTATTGAAATGAATGGGAGCAAATATCGAAAAAATGCAAAACCGCATGTATGTATCACGCGGACCCCAACATGTGTGTCGGTTAACTTGCTGCTTTATCGTAGCCACGCCGCCGTTTTGGGGCGGGGGGGGGCACGTATTCCCTGCTTTAGGATATGATCCGAGTACTCAAATTTACAAGCTGGTCGAATAACGAGAGTGTTGTACCGCTTTTTGCTTTCTTTGCACATGTGTCCCTTATATACTCACCCAATGATCGTGTCAGTAATTTAGGTGTACCTATTTCGGCGATGCCTGCTCCGTCAGTGTGTCTCCAGCAAGTGGGTGGCACTCGTCTCTACTGCATCGCTTCCGCCTGTGACGCCAGCGCGTTCGACAGCCAGCTCCGCAAGGCATCAAGTAATAGTGTGCTGGAGAGGACTTTGACGACCTCGAAACGACTAAACGAGGGTAAGATTTTTTATGTTTTGTACGGCGTGGTACGAGCGCTGCAATTCACAAGATAGTCGAGCTTGTCGAAAAGAGAGAGGGTGATACCGCCGCATTTTACGAGCTATTCTCGTCAGTAACATATCTGTCGGCGATGTAGATATAGCCTATACCGTCGAGCCCTATTGGATCGAAGCCCTACGCCATAGCTACCGCGAGCCCTATGGTGTACGTAAGCTATGTTAGCGTATATGGAGTATGCGAACCGTCTCTTACTCAAACAACTTTCCAAGTTGACAGCCCTGCAAGTTGCTGTCGGACGAACGTTTAATCATAGCGTACAGCTCGAAAATCTTGGAATTGAAAGGTTGACAGGTGAGCACCTAGCATCAACAAGCAGATGCTTGTCGAACGAAACAGGGGAACTGTACTGCGTGCGCACGCCCCCAGGCTCACTCTCCCTTACTCCCTCCGTTTCTGCAGCTTCACCAGTCCATCCTGATAGCCCTAACCGGGCTAGAGTGCGCCACTTGCATTTACGTTACCACATTATTGTATGCACTTTATGGTCAGTGCAGCCCGGACTGGCGACCCGCAGCTTGAAGTACTAACTCCAGTTTCCGTATTCGGCCACAGCATGGCGCAGGTCCTCACTAAACGCATTGCGGGCGGTCATCACCAGGCAATCTAGATTCAAATAGTCCCCTCACCCGTTTTCGAAGATGCCTGCTTTTAGTGTCTGTCGCAAACAAGTGGCGAGCGCTCATCGTTGCTACATAGCGCAGGGTTCTATTTTGTGACATGTTTTACGGTATTTGGCGTGGTATGATGCTGGTGATGCACTGCCAACTACCACGAACCGCGTATCCCGCCTTACGTCCTTGTGCCAACTGCACAGCGCAAGTGCCCCACACTCTACTCCATTCGCTTGACGATCACGGAAACAGCAGGCAAAACATACGAATACGCAGTATTTAATGCTGAGAGGACTTCGACCACCCCGAAACGACTGCTCTCAACGAATGTTTACTAAAGAGATGCATATTTGATAGGATACGACTACAATGCTGCACTCGAGCTAATTGTACTTACAAACTCATCAAGAAGCGAGCGTGTGATACTACTGCGGTACTCACCCAGTCGACTTGTCCATAATATATCCGCACCCGTCTTAGAATGGCCTGCTGCAGTTCGGCGCGAGTAAGTCATGAACATTCATCATCGCGTCGTTGCGGCTTGGCTCTGGGCCCCAACAGTATGAGATACCTACGACCTGGTGTAATCCAGCTATATGAATAGCTTCATCTGATAATGGTGACTGGTGTAGACGCAAAACAAACTTTAATCATACAAGCCACGCTCGCTTCACAAACAACACTCGTACGTCAGTATGCCCTCCCCGCCGTGGGTCGAGGGAGAGCGCATATCTCTTACGTAGTAGTAGTAGTAGTATACATTGAAGATGGAAGCATGGTCAAAATCAATACATTATCGTGTATGAAGTTATTATACGAGGTATCGATTTAAGTGTGGGAGGTATCAACGTATCCATTTCGTTTGTTCTCGGCGACGACGTGTGCAGTCAACAAGTATTTGGTGGTAGAATGAAGTAATGTTGAATGCCGTGCCTTGTGCCGTTGATCTACCTCGCGGGCCGGTGCTTTGCTCCAATACGACGGAAAGAGGGGGAACAAGTGCACTTGTTTTATGTTCCTCAAGCCCACAGTGATGTGTCGTATGCTGTTCAAGCTTTGGGAGAAAGAACTTGTCGAAAGCGAGCAAACGATCAACCAGGTGAGAGGCCAAGCAACTTAGGCGTGTAACGACCGGTATATATGACTGACTATTATACAGGGACGGAAGAGAGTGAAGGCGCTTGGCGCGTTTACGGGGTTGGGCTGGGGGTTGATTCTCGCGAAGTCGATGTGTTGCGTCCTTGTTCCGTGGAGTTCACATGCGACTGTTGGAGAAGTGCGTGTCGAAGCCCTGTCTCCATGAGCAAAACTGCTAGCGTAGCGCCAACAGACTGCGAATAACCCGTGCGATATTGGAGAAACAGAGCGTAGAAAAAGGAGGGCAACCGGACAAATATGTCGAGTGTCGAAAAGGCGAAAAGAATGGAATGCATGAGAAAGAGTGAGAAATGTGGGCGTAATCACGGCCTGCTCATCTCGGTGTGATGCAAACATTACGGGCAGGTGCATTCTACGGGCTGTTGTATCGCAAGACAGTCTCGCCTTCGCTAACGTTCCCTGGTGTTGACCGTATAACTATGGTGGAGAGTTAACGGCCCAGCAGTATTTCCAATGTCCCAGTACGTTGATTGCACGAGGTTCCGAACGATGAGGAGAAACCAACACGTGACTTTTGCGTAACTTTTGCGCTTATCGCACTAATTCCACAGTACATCCAACATTTTACGGCATATATCCATAGGGTACTCCGTATGCTCTCGCGTGTTGTAGTTGCACATCAACTACAGACGGAGCACGTATGGATATTTGTATCAGCACTCGATTGAGTAACGGTTCTGCTAACCCAGGGCACAAACAAGTTTCGACCTTCCTTCAGCGACACTAGCGACTGCCAGTATCCTGTAACTTGACGAAGAACGTCCACTCTCACGAAGAACTGAGGCTGTATCTGACGTCACAACCTCGATTAAGCTTGGCGAGACGCCAAGCAAGAAATGTAGAACATGAAAATGTTGTTCCTCTATAAACTCCGCGACAGAATATCGAGCGCTGCTTTACTTGGACATTGATACGAATGATGAAACGGAGAACAGCTCTTCCTGGTTCCCACGCCGATTGTTTAGCTCACGTTTGACTCCTCGGCCTATCCCGTTCTCACCCCCCACTACCACCCGACCAAGATTGCGCTTCAAAACCCTCTGGCGTGTATGCGAATTGCTGGGCTCCTCGTGGGTTTCCTGTCAGAAATGGCGGTGCCTGCAGGGAAACACTTCTTCGATCACGCCTACAGGGGGAATACGTGCAGCTGTACCATATTGATACCATGATGGAGCACAACAACTGGATCAAAGGGCGGCAGGACAAAAAAAAGAAGTTCCAGACATATCACATATGGTCCGTGGAAAACACATCCTTCCCAGAATGCGGAGACCGTCTGGGGGGAGGCCATAAATGGCATGGTGTCGATCTAACGGCGAGCGGCAAACATTTGACAGTAGCAACAGGAGTGGGTGCGTCCCTCGTTCTCTTTGCATGGTATGCTTCTACTTCCTTACGTGCCGGTCTCTGGCGTATCTTTAAAGCCCCGGGTCGGAGTGGGTATTGTCTGCAGTGTCGAAGCATAATTCCGTTTTCCGACGTTCCACCAATTTGGTGTTGACAATAAAGTAATGTGTTTGTAAAGGCTCATTCTCTACAGTCTCGACTACACCCCGTCAAATCAGTATTTTCGGCCGTAGACGTCAGGTGATATCAGATGCCAGACCAGGCCGCATCCAAGAAGAAACTAGATGTTCCGTGTGTGATGTTTACGCGATACGTATATATTTCCATATGTGTGCTGCATCATGACGCTCACCGATCGTTAGTATTGGCAGGCCTCTCGAAGTGTCGCCGCGTCGCAGACATATGTTTGCCTGATGCTGTTGTTTAACGTCATCGCACCACGAATACCACACACCAACGGAAATCGTTCTGAGCGCAGTGTTCCTTTCATGCCCCACGGAGAGGGCGGTGCTCGATATCTCTGCCATCGATCGTTGTTGTGCCCGATGGAGACGACGTCCGTGACCGCAGGCTGTCTTGGAACTCGCTATGACTGTGATCCCTGATATATAGGCCCACACCGGGGAGGAAGAGGCTCCCCAATGTGGTTTTGAAGGCAAGACATGTAGTATCGATGGCAGCAGTTTTTCAGATACAACGCATCAGAGCGGGTGCTTCGGGCTGGTTTTGGGCCTATATACCATGATGGGGCTCCGTTAAAGATTTTACTTGTTTTGTGTCTGTGAATCCGCTATATTTTGTTTTCGTGATGCACCGACCTCGAGCCACACATCAGCTGGTGCTGGGAACCATCAGTACGTCAAGTCGAGGAAAGTACTCCAGTACAGTCCTGATGATGTCTCATGGGCAAGTCATACTCGGAGTATATATTTAGTAGACAAAAAATACCATTCAATTTATGCCGAGATCAGGGGTTTCAACTCAGTGTTCACTAAACAAAAACGCACGGATCCGGTTGAAGACGGTCTACACTACGTAGAGCAGTGTAACTACTTTAGTAAAAACCGAGGGGACGGGGCACCAAGCTTCCGACCCATGGCCTTGATGTTCGAGGTTCTGCCACTTGAAGTGGGTGGCTCCCAATGCCTCAGTCATGGTACCGCTGTAGTAATATGACTGCTGTACAGTCTGTTCGCGGAATGTTCACGAATCAGCTGCGCAGATAAGAATGACGAAACGTGATGCCAGGGTATGGACAAAGTATCCGCCACCTGACACCTTTTTTCGTCCGGGATCCTCCGGGCACAAAGGAGGGACTCCGGTACACGAAACATACGTTTACGGAAAAGTAATGTATGTCCCGGTTGGCCTGTGCTACGGCGGCACGGGTCCACCTGAAGTTCCGCTGACGGTCCTCCCTCGAGGAGCTCTATATATACCTCACCCAAACACTAGCGTTGGGAAAAAATGTTGCGACGGTGTTGCAAGGATCCGAGGGGTTTCCAGAGAAGGGCACGGCGTAACAATCAAAGGGGACGATGCGAATTGAAACAGAAGTCTTAGAATAACGCCTGCCCATATATAAGGAGTGTAGAAGTGTGGGCCTTTCCGTCCCACAACAACTACAGCTTCCGTAGTTCGTTATGTTACCCTCGGTGCTATACTACGCAATAACAGCTGCGCTAAACGACGGCTCACCAGCAAGAATATCAGGCTGCGTGGTACAATGGTCGGTCATTGCATTAACTTGGCAGAGCGTAAACGTGTCTTATCGGTAGGTCCGGTGCAGGGCCCGGACTGCTCCTCTGGAAAAAATACGAGCAACAGTGTTTTAGTGTATATGATCTTGATACTGGGCCAACGGGGTCCCTTCATGTATGATGCACATGCAAACAACACTACTGCACACACACCCAGAGTGGACACACGTACAGCACGGCTCTCTGACAAAAATACACAATTAACCTTTGTAAAGACTGCAGTCCCCTCCGGAGGACGGACTGCTTAAAAGCTGAGTAGCTTCTGCCTACAACCATAATGTTGGGCTACAAGGGTTCAAGGGTTTACCCGATGCGTAATCAATCCCATGCCTTAGACTTGAAACGAAAACTGCTCCTAAACACGCCTGTAATTGACTAGTTTATTCTGTGTCACCAGCGAGTCTCTTCATGAAGGAGTCAACAATATTGTAGGTCCAGGGTGCCACTCCTATCGTAGCACGCATCGGTATATTGGGACCCGGGCAAGCAATAGAGGGTATTTAGATCTGTCGCCAGTATGTGCGCTGCTGGAAAGCATGAACCAAAGATTGTAATTCGGGTATCTTCAGCTAGGCTGCGCGGATGGCGCACTTCAGAGTTTCTGAAGGGCTTCTGGTGTCTCGAATTGTGTCTGGTGTCATGGGCTGGGCCGGGATGGGTTGATACTCGTACGCGTCACTCATGATGCAAGAACTGGAAGGGTATACAAACAGTGATATCCTCATATCGGCATGGGTGCCTGGCTGGCACCTTCTGCCGCAACCCCATCATTACCTCGGAGGGTTATCATCGACACACGCTGAGATTACTGTAGTAAAGCCATAATCGTCTAGGATCGGCATCGTCGTCATAATCGGTAGAACCGCTGGATCCACCTCAAAATTGCTTGGGATCGCCGGCAGCGTGTCGAAGAACCTGTGGCTGATGGCCGAGAGGCCTCGATGCTACACAGCACACGCGGCGCGTCGAAGCCCATCAGCCATCTGACGCGTCCAGGCTCTTAGGGACGCTGACTTTTCAAGGTCCGTGTATCGAGCCAATAACAGAGATGCGTCCACTGAGCTAACAGCCAGCGCGCTGTCTGTCAGCTCAATGACTGGGGTGTATCTGCGGTAAAAACACAATCCGGGGTTCCAGGTAAGGCTGATCGTGTCACCGCGACACATCAGCACGCCTACTACACTCATGTAGCGTATTATTGTGACCTCCTCCACCAGCACCATGCGTCTCACCTGCGCCCGCCTATCTGAGGAGTCCCGCATACCGGGTGCGTTTCGTAGCCTGCTAGGGGCTTCATGCAAGCTGGCCAATGAAAGGTGCTTTTTCTTCATATGCACTAGTAGTTTTAGTTGCGGAGGTACATTTCGCCTCTCTCGTGCTTGAATGTGTCTTCAACTGCCCATTGACCCTTGGGGCAGTACAGTACTATGTCGGTATGTCAGTTGTTTCAGAATCGGTTTGGAATGATGAACATTCATGGTTCGACTGGCGCCTTTCAGAAGCAAAACCTACAACTGATAACATAATCGTATTACGAGGGGCCATAGTAAATAACAACACCCTGTTTTTCTTGATAGCTTTTTGTTTGTGTGTGTATAACGTAGGTCCTATGAACTATGGTCCCCCGTCATAGTTTTAATCAAAAGGAGATACGGAGCAATATTGTGCCGATCATGTCTGTCGGATGCATGGATAGTGAACATTATGCGGACGGGTGGGCAACCGCCCTCAACCCAGGGCCAGCATCGCTGCAGTACCCACGTGAGAGGACCACCCTACGTCAACACGAGTGTGAGGTAGGCATGAATAACCTACCCGGCGTGAAGGGCACTATACTAGAACAAAGACAGAGTGACTAACGTTGTGATTAACGTTCTCAGCAAAAAGCAGCAGGATCCGGTGAACTCAAGATTCATACTCACAGTAGGAAACTCGGGAAAATTAGACCGCATGTCCCCTTAAGACCACAGCCTTACCCAGAGCGAACCCACAGAGGAAAATACGGAAAAGATAAAATCGGGGACAGTCGGCGACCACCCACGGAACATCCCACCTTGGCGAAATACGAAATAACCCACGCATCAACGTCACCAACCGTGTCGACGAATACCCTAACGATGACATACACCCGTTATTCAAAGCTGGGCAACCTCACCTCGTTTTTCATTAAACATAGATTAAACCCTACATAATTTGAACTAGAATGTTTCCAAGATCGCATGAAAAAGCTACACAGCAATCATTTTCGACATCCTCTCCTCTCCCTGAATCCATCATTGCAATTTGTTTTCAGACAGACCGGCCAGGAACTGCAACAGTATCTTCTTCGTGCCTTTTTTCCGGTATAGTGTGGGTCAAAACAAAGGGATCACCTCCCGCGACCACCGATCGTACTATTAACGAAATAGGGCAGTTTGCGTGGTGTGCGCTAGCTGCTGTGGCTTCATACGCCACTCAACCTTGAGCAAGACCGACAGTGAAGAATACTAAGGCGTCTAAATACTCCTAGAGTCGGAAGTCTCGCGATTGGGTTGGTTGTGGCTTGTCCGAGCTCAACCCTACTTTTAGTTTTTCGTGGGGAAGCTTGAATGCACCGCACGATTCGATAATGCCTTCCATATGATACAGAGGTGGAGTCTCGCTTGGACCGTTCCTGTCCCGTTTCCGGATAACTCCACTTGGAAAACTGGCTCATATACGGACAACACATATCAGGTACATAACTTTTCCCTGTTGTGGTTTTGCGCCATCATTCCGGAATACCAGGTAGCTAGTGGAGTAGCTGAACTACAAGATAACCACTCTAACTTCAGACACGCAAGAACCACGGCCGACAATCCCCGAGTTAAATCGCCCATGTTCTTGTCTCAGCACACGAAGCAGCCGCACCGTCGACGAGCACTTCTTCCTTTATTCACCAAATCGTGCTCAATATTATCGTGAACTTTGCCTTCGAGACCTTCAATGCTTGTACCGCTTTTCTTTATTCAACGCAAACTTCAATGATATCGTTCCCAAGTCTGAACTCGGACGATCGCACCCCAACTTCCGGTTCAGTATCCGGGAACGGTTCCAGGGGTTTAGAAGAAACAACATCTTTTCGTAGGGTAGTCTGACACGAGACGAAGTCTGCAACAGCTTATGCGTCCACCCTATTCTCCGACTTGTAGAATGCACCTCATTCGTGGAAGACTCTTCGGATGCAGATACCTGTTCAGCAGAAGAAACGGGGGCATGTATACCAACGTCGACCTGACAGTCCTCACGTACCTCTACGTCAACTGAGGTTTCCCCAAGCCCAGATACCACTTCAGTAGAAGAGACGACGAAAGGTGTGTCTACAGCAATCTCAGCCGCAGCGCATGCAACCGCATCCTCCGTCGCAGACCCTTCCGAGTCAGGCACACAGACTCTTCCGAGTCAGGCACACAGACTCTTCCGAGTCAGGCACACAGACTCTTCCGAGTCAGGCACACAGACTCTTCTGAGTCAGGCACGAAATTCAGCAGAAGAAAGGATAGATTCATCCGTAGACGAGGTAACGGCCTCCGCAAACGAAGTAACGAATAAATGTCGGGAGGAGGAGCTGCTTTGAGTCTCCTCTCGCGAGAGACCGAAGGAGTGGGCCTTCAGAGGTTTACAAGTCCGGGATGGATAGCAGGCAGTGGACCCGTTCAAGAAGAGATGATGCAAAATAGGTCTTCTATTATCCAAGTGAGAGAAAAAGGCAGACGAAAACCAGGACTGAGCAAAGGGGGCTGTGCAGAGCAAGCCCACAAGTGCTTGCGTACGCCCTCCAACGGTGCCGGAGTACGACAGCTACGCTGGTAGTCCTACAAGAGTCGCTCACGCGGCTGCATTATATCTCCCTACCTCCCGCTATCCGCCTCTCGCGTGGCTTGTAGCCTATCAACAGACGGCAGCTACTCTCTCTCAACTGTCTACGTCAACGTTCTTACGTACCCAACTGTATTTTTTCCCAACGAGTTCTAAATTAATTGGTCTTCGTCCAATCGGTCCTTCTCATACTGCTCCGACTTCTCCTACGCCAGTAGTTCAAGTACAACCTGTTCTACTGCTTAACTCTCACCCCTGTTCTCTGCCGATTTACCGCCTCGAAATGATATGGAAACCCAATCTCATAACCGGAAGCAGGGTTTATTGGTAGAGAGAATGTGGCACGTTTATATCGGGAAGTGAGATAGAGCAAGTTCGGTTGAAAGGAAATGGCCCGCTCTCAGTCCTTCCAAGCAAGGTATCGAGCGTGGGTCAGCATCTCCACGCCTGGCACGAGTAAGCACGAGGTCCAATGACGAGCACGGGCAGACGTGAGGTAGTCGCTGGCTTGTCGACTCAAGCCAGGAATTTGTGCCTTATTATTTTCTGCCTCCCGTCTCTGCCCCGTTGGGACCACGAACGAAGCGCGGGTGGCGAGCTGACGCGACGTTGTGGATCAGGGAAGATCTTATGCGAGGACTGTATTCAGCGAGTTTTCTCAGTCAGGCACGAAATTCAGCAGAAGAAACGGCTACAGGTATTTCCGCATCAGTCTCGGACTCCTTATAACGTACATGCAAATCCCCCATTGCAGTCTTCTCAGAAACAGACACAAGTTCAGCAGAAGGAACAACGATATATCCAAGGTTGGGTTCTGTAGGGTACCTACATAACCATACACGGGGTATTTACCAAGGAAATACCCGTCCTCGGAATTTCTGTGGGTTCTGCACGCCTCGTTTCACGATGCCCGGGGTATCGGTACAACGTTTTCGTACCCGCCCGGAACTTCTGTGAGTTCTGTACGCCCATGTCACAATACTCGGGACTTCTTGAAGTTCTGTAAGGGTTTCATACCCTAACCCGGAACTTCTGTAAGTTCTTTGAGGCATCCATACCCGTACCCGGAACTTCAGTAAGTTATGTAAGACCTTCGGCACAATACCCGGCGCAAGGATACACCCTCGGCACACTACTCTGGGTGCCAGTAAATATTACGATCGCGTTGAGGAGCAAAGACGTCGGGAGACAGGGCGTTCAACCTTGGCAGACAGCAGCTTTGCCTTGACATGCCGTGACTGACACCAAACTACTGGGCTTTAGTCGCAAACACTTCGGCCCTACACCCTCGACAGCGCATGTTTTGCCTTGCTTGACATGCTTGACTCGTCTCCGGATATCTTTCTTTGTTGAGGACTGATGTTGTGCATACTGACGTCATGTCTCATCAGACGTGGCATACACCAAAAACGATATCACGAAATTACATCGTACCGCCTACTTCGCTCACAACTGAACCACTCAAAACCCGAGCACACCAACATATAACACACACTCATCCGTGCAACTGCATCTACCTGTAATCTGTGTACCCGGAGAGAGGGAACATGAACACTGCAGATTCTCGAGGATCTCCGTCAGACAGGAGTGGCGGCAGTTCACCTATGCCTCCTCCAGGCAGGAGTGGCGGCAGTTCATCTACGTCACCAGGACCCGAGGGCGAGATCGAGGCAATCGAGGCGGAAGATGATCAAGCCGTGCCTGTCATATGACCGGCGCTTCTCCCCGATATGCACGGAGAGGTGTATGCCTTGCCGGTGAATACCGTAAAAGCCGTCGACGACTTCGCGGTGCCGGAAGGCTACAGGCGAAAGGTTCTCGCGATAGGTGGTACATGTACTCGCTCGGAGTCTTCGAGAAACACAAGTACTTGTTCCTGGCGAGCCCCACGTGCCGCAAAAATAAGACCGTCGTTCCCTGTAACAAGGGCGACCGCAGCAACGTCAACACCCATCTGAAGAGCGAGCACAAACTGCGCGGGGTTGCCGGCGCCGTGAAGGCATTACAAGCAAAAGCAAGCCAAAGGCACCATTCAGCGGAGCTTCAAGGCGAGCAAAAACTCGAGTGGTGGAACAAGGACGTGTGGGTGCGTGAAAAGTCAAAACTGTAAATTGGCTCTTGAAGACAAATCAGACGGGTCTGGGCAGGGGTATAATAGAACTAAGTTCGAAATATGAGCCCGACACTTCACCACCCTTTTTCGATCCAAGAATTCACCGAATGAAACAAATACTTTACTTTCCGCAAATTCGTCCAGAAACCCCACCACAACCGGTTTGTTGAGTAGTAAAAGTAGAAGGACTGCTGTGGTGTCAATTTGTCTTTCGTGTTGCGTGCCCCTGGTCTGGGCAGTGGAGAAAGGGAAGGGGTATGCAAAATATCTGGTATCGCGCCCTCGTCGGTGGTTGCTCACATCTGCTCCCATCACCTCCCCTCAAGTTGTTGCTGCTCTGTGTGTATGCATGTGTTTGTTTTTCCAGAGTTTGCGGGCTCACTGAAGCGAAGTTGGTGCTTGAGAAGTTTTTACCACTCAGCGTATTCTCATCTGGCACGACGTGGCAGGAGCTTGCGGGGCTGCTCACGTCCACCACGACCCACTTCACGCCGTTTTCCTCTCGACGCGCCAAGCACAAGCACCTCCTGGTCCTGGTGGAGATGTACGTCACCACAAAGGTCAGTGGTGACCCTTCACTTTTTTTGCTTTGTTGTTGTCTACTATAATATTACGGGGGGCCATATTAAATAGAACCTGCGGTAAAGACAAAGGCCTTTATATTTCGCTACTTTTACTAAGAATATTTGGTCCTATTTACTATGATGATCACCCGTGATGCCTGGTACCTGGTAGTATTTTTGCGTGTCCATTCTCTCCTCTCGGGCTTTCTCTTTGAAATCGGATAGACTTGAATTGTTGTTATTATAGTACTTTTTATTGTATGCATAGTTGCTACCTGGTACCTGGTATGCTATTAATTAAATACCTGGTACCTGATACCGGTACGAAATACCAGATATCTGTGGGAACACCCAGATATATGAACACTTTGTGAGCAAGTTGGAATGGTTCAAAATGAACAACTAGCTCTTAATAATAAGGGCGCCCAGTCAGTGGAGTACAGCTATTTAGTGGATGGCACATACATGTCGGCATGCTTTTTGGGTCCCAGACGTTTTTATTTGCGTTGTGATTTCTAGACACCACTCTATTTGCGAGCGTTTGTACGTGTTCTATACATTTAAAATTAGTAATTTGAATATTAGTAGCTTTTTTTACACGTCGTTAAGAAGCGCACCCAATTGTCCGTGCCAGTTGTTCATCTAAGAGATGCAAGCGCTGTGGCCGCAAAACAATGACGCACGAGACCCTATTGATACTCGTATAAATATATGGGTACCACTATATACGGATCCAACACGTTTTCATTAAGAGAGGAGGGTATGCCTTGCAATGCCATCGATCGCATAAATTTAAATACAAGTACTTGTACTGCTCTGATACACACCTTAATAATACGTATATATACCTCGTAGCAAATGAAACTAAAGGGCTGAAGCAAAAGCAAAATACCCCAAGCCTGAAGCGAAAAAAGCTGGGAAATAAACCGCCGCATGAAGAAAAGGGAAAATGACAAATAAAGCCGTTCCTCGGAAATGCGACAAACCAGGATAGAGAGCAGTGCGACGAACAATACAAAAAAAAACCAGGAACATGAAACAGACACGGAAGTGAAAGAAAAAAAGCAGCACCAACAGGCTCGTCACCACCGAGACAAACGACACCACACCAGTAATATATACGTACCTGGTACAACTTAAGATTCCATGAAAATACGCGCAAGAACAAAACTGAAATAAGAGAAGAACCACGACACAACGACCCACAATATAACGATATCACATTCGAGGCAGCCGCAGCACTTTGCGCGGTACGAGTACATAGTGTACAACAACATTTTGCGTTTCACAACCCACTGCAAAATAAGCATCGACGTTATTTTTCGACAGCTGCTGTCCTCGCAGGTAGTGGTCGGGAACTTGCAGGAGGAGATCCAGAAGGAAACTATTATGCTGTGAGCGCGGGGCATCATGCGCTACAAAGCGCTGTTTACGCAGGCAAACGAGGTATGTCTACTACTTTAAAATTGGTTACAAATGTGACGGGTAAACATAGTGAGCACGTTAAGAGAGGGGGAGTTGAGGTAGCATCGTTCGTGTCTACTGGACTGTAGTTTTTTTCGTGTTGGTATACAAACCAATTCGAAAATGTGTTGCGCTGTCACCCTGTTGTTCTTTGCTCTGCATTGAAATAATACCACCTCCCCCTCCCTGTCTTGTTTCCATTTTGTGCAGCTACACAGTAGACTGCAAGGACTTGCTGCCTTGGTGGGGACGCACAGGCAGGCACAAGCTCCCCCAGCTCGTGCCTGTCGCACAGCAGGTGCTTGAGAACCAGGCGGCTGCTTCGAAGGTTGACTGCGATTTCAGTGTTTGCGGTAACCTCCTTGTTCCGAACCGAAGTCGCATCGACACGGACTGGGTGGATATAGTTATGTTTGTCAAGGCCAACTCTAGCATACCCCCGGTAACGGGGCCATCCCCATCATCGCTGCGAAGGATATTCGGGCATGTCTCCCGGCGCGGTTTACCGCGAAGGACGCGGACTTGGTGGTGGCTGAAAAGCCGCGTTTGACGTGCTGAACAATCCTGCCCCATCAACTACTGAAGACATGGCATGGACGAGGGCTGACGAAGTCTGGGTGTGGAGGGGCGCTGTTGTTGCCGCAGCTGCACTGTAGATTGATAGGTTCCGACAACCTAGATGGTGGAACTCAACACCGCTTTGTGTAGTAATAATAGGTTTTCGTAGTTCATTGGTACAGCGGTTGCGATCGGCATGGCTTCATTTTCAGTTGTTGTTTTTTGTCGGTTTTGGAAGGACTTTCGGGCTTTCATTTGAAATACTGTAAGTACTTGCAGTAGTATCATTAATAGTAATGTTGCAAGGTTTTGTCCTCGTTGAACGGCATACAAGTACCTTGATGCGGGGAGTAAATCTATAATCGCGGTAGTCGTTCCCATTAAGTTGGAACGGTCCTTTTCCCGCGAAAATCGTGAAAGACAGCTGAAGCAGAAATGAGCTACAATGGCATACGCGCATAGTATATAACTAGTGCGCGTTATTACCGGTATACTGCTGTACCGTGTTTGCAGTACACCAATCGCAGTATTTCGAAATGGTTTTCATGTATTTGTTTGACCAATAATTCGCTGTTTTTTACCCCGCTCGAAGTGGACATTTGCCAGGGTATTACCCCGAACTTCTGTGAGTTCTGTGCGCGCGTGTCACATTTGGAACTTCTGTGAGTTCTGTACGCCCGGGCCACGATCGGAGCTCCTGTGAGTTTTGTTAGCTCGGGACACAATAAACACCCGGAATTTCTGTGAGTTCTGTACGCCCGCTCCACCATAAATACCCGGGACTTCCGTGAGTTATATACGCCCGTGTCACAATATCCGGAACTTTTGATATCCGGAACTTTTGCGAGTTCTGTGCGCCCTTCATACCCGCACCCGAAACTTCTGTGAGTTTTGTGCGAGCGAGTCACGATACCCGGGGTACCGGTACAATTTTTTTTCCCCTGCCTGGAACTTATGTGAGTTCTGTACGCCCGCGCCACAATACCCAGAACTTCTGTGAGTTCTGTAAGGGTTTTATACCCGTACCCGAAACTTCTATGAGTTCTGTACGATCTTCATACCTGTACCCGGAACTTCTGTGAGTTCTGTACGACCGGTGTCACAATAACCAGGGTACCGGTACAACGGTTTTATACCCGATCGGAACTTCTGTGAGTTTTGTACGCCCGGGCCACAATACCCGGAACTCCTGTGAGTTCTGTCAAGGTTTTATACCTTTACCCGGAACTTCTGTAAGTTTTGTGTGACACCCATACCCTTATCCTGCATCCACAAACTCTACAGAACATAACCTTGGACATATCGATCTGGAATACGGCGAAAGGCATCAAATGAACCCTGGATACCAGTAGTGTCACAAGTCTGATTATGATTGTTTCAAATTCCTGACAAAGAGGTTCCCGAGTAGTGAATGTATCCGAAACAGCACCCGTATTCCTAATCTCTATTGAAGTTCCTCGTTCATCCATTGTCGAAACAAGTCGAAGCAGGTGAACCAGATACCAAGTTGAAATAGAAGAACCACCGAAAATAGTCCTGTATCCCTACCTACTGACAGGCTGTATCACACCACCATCATCTGAAGTGCCATCGGCTAAGGTACCACCCCGACTGTGAGATAAAACAGATCCATAGAAACGGCTGGAGGGGTGCAGGGAAGGACGAATATGTTGGTGTTGACGGAACTCCTGACATTCGAAACGTGCCACAGGTTGACCAAACGATCCAGAATAATAATGGCGTACAAAACCATGGCAGACATCACGCCCAAACGAAAAAACTTGTCCTTAACACGTTGCACTTCATGGCTGGCGTACACACTCGTCACGGTTCTCCAGCTCTTTGAGATGGACTGAAATAAGAACCGCTATTCACAGAGAAAGGTTTCTGATATATTTCATTACCATGAGTTTATGTATCCGCAGAGACATAGAAACCTGCACAGCACGAAGGTGGTGTGGGGAGCAGGCCTGGGATGGAGGGGGGAGAGAGAGGAAGAAAGCTAGAAATATATACTATTTCGTGCAATGCATTGGTGTGGGGGTGGGTGGGGGGGTAGATTAGGAGGGGGGGGGTATGTTTAGTATCGGCTGGCCGCTAGCTTTCGAGGGGGGAAAAGCCTGTAGCCGGGGTTTCCACTCGACATGTGTGTCGGACCGCATATCAGATTGAGGTTGTACATACACCGGAGTGCCTTGTGCTTGGCAGAAGTTTCGCGTGCGGTTGGCGTTATATTACCAGATGAGGGGTGGGTGAAGGTGGCGGCGGGGGAGTTTTTTCTCACAACAGCTTCGGAGGGGGCTGCAGAAAAAGGACGTTATTTAATCGCTCGGTTGGTAGCGGCCACTCTCCGCTTGACGACGTCAACGTCTCTTCTGTCTGGGTTCAAGGAAAAAAAGGAAGAAGCGGGAGTGTTGAGGTGACAGGAGACGCCTAACGACGTGGCAGATTGCGTACGGTTTTGTGAGGGTGGGGATGGTGGGAAGCACCGCGGTATGCGGATGGTTTCGAGGGCGTTCAGCAAAAAAACAAATCGACGAAAAAACAATGCACTTTTAGTGATCGAAATATCGACCGGAGTTGATCTAAGTTTATTTACCAAACAAGAGTTAACCGGGACTGTTTTACGGTTCCCGGGGTGGAATCTGAATGGCGGAGCTCCTCAATCAAAATCCAAAATCGTCCGAATGCCAATCTTGTTTCGAAACATGACGTTTCTGCATACTTGGGGCGATGGGAATAATCATCGGGAGAATGTTTGATTTTTAGTTGAAGCCAGCTTTCGGGTGAGGTATAGAACTCCTTAAGTGAGAAGCCTCAGAAACAATGGGGTGGACCTCTTTCGTGAAACGCCTCTGGTCAATTGCTTTTTCGGTCGAGAGGCA
>JBBMHQ010005561.1:18654-33117 GCA_037834295.1 Postelsia palmaeformis
CGCCATCCTTGAGTCATCCTTTCCCCTCTGCTCGTTGTCGTATTCGTTTGCATTCTTCAGTCATGGAATATTAATCGTTTTCCCAATCTGGTCTGGTTTCGTCCGTTCATCACACTTGTTCTCTACAGTGCCTTGGTGCCACCTTTTCTTCTTCGTTGCTGCTTATAGAGACAGAGCGTCGACACATGCCACTCCAACATTCAGTTTTAGCTGCACATACAATATAATAGAGAAGCAATATGGTGACCTCGGCGGGGTGAAACCCCATCCCAACCTGGTTCACGCGCCAAAATTGTGAACCCCCTTCCCGCCCAATACTTTCTTACCACCCGTTGCATGTCCTCTTTGTTTCACTGTTCACTTGGTTCATGACTCTTTTGGTTCCGACGATTTTCCTTTCCCATAGCTCGATCAGCATGCGACACTTCATCGTGGGCCTGAAAATCATGAAACAGGTGCAATTGTTTGCCGTGTTTGCCGTCGTACTGGAGCATCGCCTCTAACCGCGCGGTGTTTAAACGGCACGAGGAAGACACTGTCACCATGACCCAAACCAATCGCCGCTGCCTTTCCTATTCCGCCTTTCACCTCGAAGCATATTCAAAACTAGACCCTGAAGCTCGCTCTCGTTGTGTGTCAATCCGGGACAGTAGCAGCAGAGAGCTGTTCAGCCAGACCACATCTGCGTTGAACCAGAGAACAGCGTAGTCCTGGCTCGTAATAGAGAGCAGAGGTTGAGGCCGCAGGAGGGCCGACTCCGTGGAAGTTTAGTCTTCGGTCCGTCCAGACTCGACAGAGTGAGACCTTTCCCAACCACCGCGCCACATGGATAGTACGACAAGCGGACACAATGCAGGAGACAACGGGAAGGTGAGGGAAGGGCTTCTTGTTGTTGCTGTTTGTTGCTGGATCGAGGAGTCGGTACG
Source organism: Postelsia palmaeformis (assembly GCA_037834295.1). NCBI lineage: Eukaryota > Phaeophyceae > Laminariales > Laminariaceae > Postelsia > Postelsia palmaeformis. Next base: position 19,581 of record JBBMHQ010005561.1, read on the forward strand.
ACGTTTGAAGGTTGGAGCAGGCCATGTCGATCGTGGGAAGTTTCGCGGTCAGTTGCCGCTAGAGTGTAACTGACACCTAACACGGCGTCGACACTGTGGATGATCGCAGACTGCAACAGCCGGCCAGATAACTGCAGATACCCGGCTCGTGTTGGAAGGTGCAGCGACAGCACGAACAGGAATGCCCCTTCCGACATCCGCAAGGGGCAGCGAGGATAGTATCGATGTGATACACCCGTGTTATTTTCCCATGCACTATGTGCCGGTCCTCGTACGAAAAAAAAGCCCCACGCATTGCCAGTCTGACACACTCTGGGGAACTCGGAACGTCGGGAGCCGTTCTGCCTACGGTAGCGAGGATGAAGCTCGTCCCCCCAAAACCGAAAGTCGAACAATCTATAGTCTGCGCCAGTGTCTCGGCTTCCTGTGTGAACGCCGGCACTGCAGAAAATAGCGTGTGCAGGCGCTTTATTGTGGAGGATGCTCGGGACAATTGGACGCGTTTGAGTGCAACAAGCACTTTACTTGACCGAAGCAGTTGAGGCAAGTGCCCATCGCTTTGCTGTAACCACACCGGGGCCCGGCGCTTTCTACGAATGAGAAAGGTAGCACATTTATTTCCAGTATTTTTTGTTCTGGATTACAGGGCTATTCAATCCAAAATCCTCGAAACGCCAATCTTTTTTCGAAAAATGGCATTTCCGTATACTTGGGCCATAGGATTCTTCGCCGGGACACAACTTGATTTTTGCTGACGTCAGTTGCAGGCGAGGCATGAAGCTCCTTGAGTGCGGAACCTCATAGACACATCGTGTACCTCTTTTGTAGCATGCGCCCCCCCACGACAGTTCCCATTGCCCCCAAGTGCCCCCTTTCGTCGATGGCCGTGAACGGTACAGGGAACAACACCTGGGTAAACATGCGCTTTGGATGCTCTTTACGGGAAATTTTGCGTTGGAATTTCCAGCAGGAAGTCTACAGCTTACGGATGAGGTGCACGCTCTACTTAATATCTGGAAGACATATATACCACTACAAGCTCGGCATTGAGGGCTGATACAACAGCACAAAGGTAGTTTAGGGATTTATGCGATATTTCTCACGGGAGAGATACAGAGTAAGCTGACTTCCAGTTAGGGGCACGGAGTCCCTTCTTGAGCGTGGCGCCTACTGTACGGTACCCGGGGCGAACGTGTTGCCCGGTGTAAGTTATGGTTCCTTTCATACAGTTTCTCCTTTTTCGGGGTCCCCAAAATAGGGACATCTGCCACGATAGTAACTTGCTTAGCTCCCTCGAGTGTCCGTTTTGCCTCATGCTCAGAATACGTTGTGCCTTTGTTTCATACTTCGCGAACCAGAAGCACCCTCTAGCTATAGAAGTATGCGGTTGTCAAGGTCCTCCACACCACGAAGAGTCGTTATGACTGCGACGACTGCGGGGCTTTTTTTCTTGTTGCCCATAAAAACGAAAAGAGTTTTCGTAAATCGTCCCGTCCCGCCTTAGCAACTCTTAGGATCAATACGGTTTCCGTCCCGCAAGGTCAACAGTGGCATGCTGTTTGCCATGCGCCAGCTGCAAGAGCTCAAACGGCAAAGGAAAATCCCTTCGTACATGTGCTAAAATGATCTGGGAGATACTCTCACGCTTGGGTGTACGGGCGTGCAGCTATCCATCAGTCCCACGGAGGAATGCGGGCTTTGGGTGTACGGGTGCTGGCATGCAAATCAAATAGCTTGGTATCATTCAGCGGATGCGACAAGGCCCCGCAGTATCGCCGATAGTGTCACTTCTGCGACACACGCGTCTCTGGAACGCGTCAGCGAGCACGAATATATCGTAAGGGACATTGGTGTACGTCAAGGAGGATGGCGTGTTCGGACACGAAGCGCTGGTGGCATGCGTGCGAAGGACCGTGTGAGGTTTGCTGTACACCGGTGACACAGGTGGTGTTTCAAAGTCGGCTGAGAGACTTGGAAGCAAATGGTGCTTGTCAACATGGCTGCCTTCGAAACATCAGGGTGCTTGCATGGGCGATCATGCTACTTTACGTCTCAGCGAGAGTTCCGTGTACGTCTATAGAAATTCCATGGGGCTTCAATTAAAACCAGCATGGTGTATTTGAGACTTCTACTTTATCATTTGTCGGTGTACGGTAGCTAGCCATGTATGTGAACTGACCTCGATAAGAGTCGACAAGGAGAGAGAGGACTGGTGTGTTTCCGCAATAAAAATTCGAGGCACGAACCTTGACTTGAGTGGCGAAGAGGGAGAGGAGCATTCTATAGGACCCCACATCTGAGCTACGACTATGAATAGCACTAAGTAGCAAGAAGAGTTGCGGGAAGAGCGAAAGTTGTAAAAGAGATGAAAACAGACTAGCTGACCTTCGTAAAGTTGGTGGACCACACGGACCGCCATGACTTTGTCGCGAAATCAAGATACCCGCAGTTGATTTAAGAGACTCAGACCAGCTCCTTCGACTCCACTGTGAGGGCCTTCATCGCCACCATATCAAGTATAAACACCGGAGCCCAACGTGCTTTCACGATGCTGTTGGTGTTTACCCGTGGAGTTTTGGCCTTCATTCGCCCGTAGATTATGACTTTGATCAGTGTTATACCCGCCGTTTACGCAAGTAAGCGCAAAACTCCAAACTTCTGATGCATTTTTTTTCTCCTTCCAAGCCATCATCATCAGGGGGGTATCTGAGGAGCTGCGCAGAAAGCTTGAGCGCGTTTGGCCGTCGCTGGCCCTCACAGGAGAGGTATCAAATACTGAACCGATTCTATGGGCGCCGCTCACAAGGACAGATCTCTCCTCGGTAGCATCCCGGTTAGAACCTTGTAGAGTAACAGTCTCTGGACCTACCTCCGTCAGTATCGACGCTTCTAGCGCGACAGAATCGCACCACAATCGAAACACGAGATTGCCCGACAGCCACCGCCCCGCCCCTGAGGTATCATCGTTTGAACGACAGAGTGTGAGTATGGCAGTCAGTGACAGAATTTGGACAGCGCACGCGCCATGGCCTCCATGAAGCCATTGAGACCAGGATGAGGCGAGTAACCCCCACCGAGAAGCCCTACTACCCCCGGTAGCCTGAGGTCTTGTGCCAAACATATGCCTAGAACTGTTGCCAACCAAGGTCCGTCACCGAAGAAGAAACATATCTACGTGCAGTAGTCGCAGTACTGAATGCGCGACAGCGGCGTCGGCGCATATATTTTACGGCCAGGGGCGTCAAGGTCAAGGATTCAAAGCGTTGCGAATGTCGTGACCAGCGCTATGAGGAAGATAGTGCGGCTCGAGAGAACTGGTTTTATCAGTGTCACGCGTCGGGTGTACATGTATCGGCAGGGGGGAAGCTTTGATTAACTTCTCCGGTCGCGTCGCACAGGGGCAGGAAGGGTCCCTGGTGTGGAAACGCCTTCGGTGTCGTGTAAAAAGTCAGTAACGAGGCTCCGGAAACACCCGGTATTTACTTGTCGCTACCAAGTCGTCACCTAAAGAAAGCCAAAGCCATGTGATCTACGATAGTCGCCCCATCAACCCCGAAACCCATGAGCCTTGCCCTGCCCGTCGTAACCGTTATAAGATCTGAGGTACTCCGTTGATAGTCTGCTCGAGCTGTTCACGACTACTGCCCCGCATCGAATCACTTTCTGTTCGACCCGACCCTCCCTGCACGAGGGCAGTTCTCGGACTCTCAAACCACATCTGAGCTGGCCTCAGATATCTCACGAGAGCGGGTCTGTTTTAGGGTCTGAGAGCTGTACTCTGCTATATCATGGTGACCCCCGGCTGATCGAAGTGCATTGCAGGAAATCAGAATGTGAGCAAAAATGCTCGATGGTGCCATCATGCTCGTGTATCGTCTAACGTTGGATTTCGCATAATAATATATTGTATACATGTGTACATTCACATCATGTTTTTGCCTCTATGGCATTTTGGTCATTCGCAATGCTGTTCTGTATGCACACTGCTACTCGGCCTTTCTTCGTACGGCTTCGAAGATGTGCATCTGTTCATTGCATATACAGTAGGCATATTGACTGCTCGTGCTCCGTATGTATGTTGCCTGCACGCGTCTGTCTCCCCGTTGTCTATGGACACTCATGACATGCTTATTCGAAACAGAGTGCATGCTCATGACCACATATTGTGCTCAAAATAAAATGCGAACGACAGGTTTTCATACAAATCACAGATGCCATTCGTACTACTGCACGCATACTCCCGTCCACCGTTTGCCCGATTAGGTGATACCGGCAACTCCATACGTTGAGTCCACGATGAGTGGGCGTGAACAACCCTACAAGCTTCCTGCACTTGGACCCATTTCTCTCTGAAGACTGTTTGGCCGCGACCGAATTCGAAACCAGGGGAGTACAATCCGATGTTTGGAGCAAACCCTGGTGTTTGAGATAGTGCTCTTGATATAAACACGTTTAGCACCCACTAGTGCACGAATGAGAGCGCGCAGCGGGCCGGCAAGTAACGAAAAAGGTGTAGTGTACCGACCCCGTCACCTGAGCGAACTGATTAATTTGAAAGGAGGAGCGGGCACGCTATCGCTGGGCTAGTACCGGGGCGCCTGCTTTGTGCCGACGATAGCTATGCGTGGGACAAGGGTGTTGTTATAGCGAGTGGCGGCAGGTTGAAAAGCTCGTCGCGTTATGACTGTCGTGACGAGCGCTATGAGGAGGATACCACGACGCAAGAACACTGTTCTGATCAGTGTCATGCACCAAGTTTATTTGTATGACCAGAGGGTGAGCTTTGTTAAGCTTACATGGGCACATCTTGAAGGGGCAGGGAGAATTCACGGTGTGGAAAAGTTTTCGATTTCGGGCATGACGCCAGTGGCGAGGTTCCGGGACCACCCGGTGTTTAGTAAGCACCAACAAGTAAGGCGAACAATGTTAAAAACAACTTGATCTGCGAAACCAGTCCCATCGACCCCTAGCACCTTGGACCCTGCCGTGCCCCTCGTGTCCGTTATCGTGTATGTGGAGCTTCCTTGATCACTCACGCTGACAGCGCTCAGTGCCTACTGCTTTGCGTCGACTAACGTTTTTTCGTGACCTGATGGGTACTGCACGAGGGCACTTCTCGAACGCGCAAACAACAGGTGAGCCGGCCCCAGAGAACCAACAAGCGCGGGTTCTTTTTAGGGTCTGAGAGCTGTAACCCTGCTATGTCAACTATTGCGCCTTTTTCTTCGAGTATCGGCTGTGTATTCCGTTCGAGTTCTGGCACCTCTAGACAGCGCTAAACTCGGGGTTGGGACAGGGTCTACGCTCGGAGTGGGGCAGCAGCTTGCGTCCATCTACACGAGCGGATCAGGATCTGCAGCAAGACCTATCAACAAGTTTGGGCTGGATACGACACGTGAAAGTTTTGATCGGCAGGATACGCTTTTGAGCTGATCATGAATGAGAGGTACGCTCGATGTCTTCCGGGTTTCGTGGGGTTAGATGTCGGGTTTATAGATCTTCTGATCAGGTGTTCACTAGTGTGCAAGGTGGGCGATTTCAGCTCTTCTGGTGGAGCTACAAGCATATATGTTGCAACCTTCGGTTCGTTTCAGACAACCCAAGAAAATAAAGCTGTTCTTTCTAAAACGTTGAGATCATTCACAGGTACTGAGCTAGCAGGTACTTTGCGATCGCCCAACGTCGGACCCTGTTCGTAGAGTCCAAAGCTGGATGCCCTGACCACCACGTGGTCTGATGAGATTATTTATAGTCGTTATATCAGAGAACAGAGGAGGAGAGAGAGAGCAGTGCCTAGCTCGCACCTCGGAGCGGAGAACGGAGTGCTCGAACCCTCCTCATGAACACACCGTACAATCATAATAACGCCTGCGAAGATGCGCACAACCCTCACAACTTGTAACCGTCGCTGCTGGAACGATCTAAACGAACAGACCCGAGGACGATGTTACTCAATTTTACGTGAAACAGGGAAAAGCGGTACCAACATACAATGTCTTGAAGGCAAAGCTCACGACAGAACGGAGCACGGTCGGGTGAAGGAAAACGTGTTTGTCGACGGGGCGATCGCTTCTTGTGCTGATACTACAGTGATGAACAAATCAATTGAGGAATTGTTGGCCGTGTTCACGTGCCTGAAGTCGGAAGGTTTGCTTCTTTTTGATAGCTTGGACCCTCCATTAGACATTTGACGTGGTATGTGTGCGTAGGTAGGCACATTTGTCGAATGGGCTTTTCCTGGCCGGTCTGTCTGAAAAACCGTGCAACGATAAATTTGCACCAATGAGAAGAACTTTGTGACGATGGCCGTGAAAGTGTTTATGTGAAAGAGGACACGTTCTCGTCCAATTTTGAAGCATACTTTATCTAGGCTTCAGTAGGTGAAGTTGCTCGGCAGTTTATCTCGGATGAATGTCATTGTCAAGAATTTCGTCGACAGGAATGGTCACGTAACATCGTGGGTTTTTACGTATTTGTTCGAGGCGTGTTGTTTGACCGACGCTCTCCGGCTGTCCCTGTCTTCGTGTTTTTACTAGTTTCCCACAAGTCCCTTCGGGCCTGTGGGTTCGCTCTGGGGGGGGGTTGTTATCGTTAGAGGACATCCGGGGTATATCCCCGGGGTTTTATCATCGGGCATGGATGTTGGGGAAACCTGACCCTGCTGCTTGCTGCTTAGAACATCACCCACAGTAGTTCTTATGTCCTTGATGTAGCATGGCGTCCTTTACATTGGGTCGATACCTTGTCTATCTTCAACTCGTCTTGACGCAGGGGGGTCATCTCACTCGGATGCTTCAGCGATGCCGACTTCGGGTTGAGCGTGGTTGCCCGACCGTCCTCGCAAAATGAGCGTGGTTGCCCGACCGTCCTCGCAACTTTCGCTATACATACACCACACGGACATTATTCAGGGCATACTGCCCCGTTTGCTCGAAACTACGACTCCGTTGTTGGCCGCAGAATTGAAGTATGAAAATACGCTAAGTCAAACCATGATGTTTTAGCTATCACGCACCGATTCTGAAATACTCACATACCTCCATCTTACTGCACTATCCAAAGGGTGGAAAGACACTTGAAGACACGCGTGAGTACGATAGAGGCAAGATGTACCCCTGCAAGAAAAACGTGTATCTACATTTCAAGTAAACGTACGAGTCATGGATCAGTTTTGTGACGGAGGAAAAAACGACTGACAGGCTATCACATTTCTGCCCGCCATGTACTGCGGCAAGACGAACTTAGGTGTTGAAGATACCCTCCGGCTTGCAATCCAGATGACAATGGTGCAGCGATTCTAGACGTCATGTTCCAGTGGCCCGAGCGTTTCATGACTTCCGACCATCCCAAAGTCGATCTGCTTACCCACGCCTAAACGATGTTGATGGTGTTCAGCGACCGTAGCCCCGGTGTCCCAGCACAGTTCTTGACGATCGATAGTGATGCGACTTTTCGCAAGAATGCTCTCCGCCGGATATCCCAAAACAGCATAATGATGTGGACCGATCCCGAAGAACACCTTGGCGACCTCACGTTGACAGCCTTGCGGCGATTCAAGAACTTTCGGCAGCCGCATCGAACAACAATGTTGTTGTGCTTCCTGGAGCTTTGCTTCCGGCAAACCCACACGCGTGTGTCTGCAATGATTCCAGGAGACGCCTCCTCGGCGACCCCGCGTTGGTACGACACATGGCGATGGAAATGTCCCGGAAGCTCCTGCAAATTACAGAACCGTGGCCCCATTCTCGATGACGTCTCTCTGCGACATTATCTCCGGCGACCACATAACACGCATTTATGCGGCGATAAAGGAGACGGCGTTCGAGCAGCTCCAAGAACAGTATGCGGTGATTCCAAGGAGGGCGCCCGGGCTATTTTTCTACGATCGAAAACCCCGGAAAATGAATGATCCAGCGCTCCATGATGACGATGGTGATCGCAGGTATTGATCATGATGATGACACAGGTGATGCTGACGAGGGCTCTTCCAAGCAATGATGTTGCTCGCCCTTTTCCACCGATAATGATGACAATGGCGATCCCTGATGATGATGGCGTTGCTCAAGTAGTCTCAGTGAGTATCGATGGTGATGCTCCTAGGCAATGATGGGCTTGCACCAGAAGGTACGGTCCAAGAGCCTATAACGACGTGAGATGATAAGTATACCTGGTATACACCCGTCAAGTCTTGGCATGATGTGTGCCTACTTATGAACCCCTCCCGGTCCAGCCTATCACACTATACACAGTTCGAGACACGGGGCATCTTTCGGAGAATGTGAAGTGAGATATTTACGCCGTCCACCTACAACTGGACGAAGTACCTTAGTCATGGTATGCTTTCCAGCTGCGCGCAAGATTGTCGACAGTTTTGAACACTCTATAGAGCGAGTCTGTATATCGACGCGTGCTACGATAGGAGTAGCACTGTTGAACTGAATTATGTCTTGATGTGATTAGGCTCATTACGGGCACTGAGGAAGTTAGCCAACACCGTTTGTGTTGTCGAGCAGTTTGCGTTTTGAGTCTACAGCGTGAGAATATTCGCGCACCGGGGTAACCGTTCAAGGACCGCAGTCCTGGTTCGAATACAAATCACTCAACCTCAAAGTGACCTTTGACCCCAAAGCTGACTGCAAGGTTGAGTGTGTAAGCTGTCGCAAGGTTATTCGGGACCACTTAATTTCAAAGAAGGTGTCCCCCCGTGACGGGAGTGCAAGGTCAAGTATGTATTTTGTCCCAGGGCTGCTGTTTGGGTGAGACGTAAAGCTCCTCGAATGAGCAGCGTCAGCAACATGCGGGTGAACCTCTACCGTAGCAAATGTCAATCGAGGGCCTAACTACTTTCCTGATGACGTATGTTGGATGTGACCGAATCCCTCTTCCCCGCCCGGAAAATCTCTGCCGAAAAGTGTGGTCAGGTGACGTTCACTTCGTCCACACGTTAGACCTTCGTTTATGGGTTTCCCCGCCACCACAATTTCGTAAACGTTTGGACATGAGCAGGCTCTGCACAAGACATATTACTGTAGGGGTACCATGACTGGGGCATTCTGAGGCATCCACACTATGTAAGAGTACCTCGAACATGAGGCCACTAGTCGAAGGTTTGATTCCCTGTCCTCTCGGCTTTGAAAGGAAGAGCGGTTGGCTGAATCAGGCGAAAGCGCAACATCAGCATTGCTTATGTCTATGACGCGGCGACACTTCGAGAAACCTGACAACAGCAACGATCGGTGGATGACATGATGCAGCACATATTCATATTCATGCGTCGCGTGTACATGACACGCGAAACATTTATTTTCTTCTTGGGTGGCACGTGGTCTGGCACCTGACATCGCCTGAAATCTGTGTTCGAAAGCACTGGTGATGCCGAGACTGCAAAGAGAGGGCTTTGGTAAAATATGACTACATTATCAACATCAGTCTGGGGGGAACTTCGGAAACCGTGAACACGGTTCGACACTACAAACTTTGCCCACTCCAACTCGAGGACTTGAAGCTACGCCGAAGACCAGCACGTAAGGCAGTGGAAGCGTACCACGCGAAGATTGCAAAGGACACGCCCACTGCTGTCGCTGCTATCAAACGCTCCCTGCTCGCCGTTTTATCGGCGACTCCAATCGAACCATGGTCTCCGCCCAGATGGTCTCCGCATTCTGGGAAGGATGTGCTTTTCACGGACCATAGGTGATAGTCCTGAAACCTAATTTTCTTGTGCTGGTGTCCTGTGATCCAGTTGTTGTGCACAATCATGGTATCATTATGGTACAACTCCACGTAGTTATCCTCGTAGGCGTGGTCGAAGAAGTGTTTCCCTGCAGGCATCACCTCCGGTGACAAGAAATCCACCAGAAGACCGGCCCCTTGCATGTACGCCAGAGGTTTCTGAAGCGCCGACTGGATCAGGCGACAGTGGGGAAAGAGGACGGGGCGGGTAGCAGAGCCAAACATGGAAGTTAGCAATCGTCGTGAGAACCCGGAAGAGCTTTCGTCGGTTCCATCATTGTCAGCAGTGCACAAATAACCAGTACTCGACAATCTGGTGCTGACGCTCGATATTCTTGACGTTTGGTGCTATGGCGTTGACTTTGTTGACGAGCGAGACTTTACGTGCTCTACATTCCCTGCTCGGTGTCTGGCCAAGTTGATATTGAGGTTGCGACGACAGCAAACGCCTCAGTCTCACTTGTTTGTGCTTCACTCACAACGTTGAACGTACTTCGTCGGGTCACAAGGTAAAGGGAGTCACGAATGTCGCTGAACGGAGGTCGAACGTGTAGGTACTCTAAATTAGCAGAACCGTTACTAGATCGAGTGCGAACGCACATGTGTGTGTTTATCCACTATACCAATGTTGCTGTTAACGTATAGGCGCTGAAGCCATACGGCGTGCCACTGTTTCAATGTGGATGTACGCTCACAACACGCGAGAGCATACGGAGTATCCTATGAACACATAACGTAGTATGTTCGATATACAGTGGGTTGAGTGCCATATGTGGCCAGACCGCGAGTTTGTTCCCCCTCATCGTTCGGGCAATCATGCAATCAACGTACCTCTATTGGGGCGTGAAAAATGTTGCTGGGCAGTTATCTTGCCACTATAGCTATACGGTCGATACCAGGGAATGTTGCCGTAGGACAGTCTGGCGAGCAATACAACAGCACGTGTTGTTCACCTACCCGTAATGTGTGCATCATACCGACATGAGCAGGCGGTGAATCCGCCCACATTGACCACCCTCTTCCGTGCACTCCATTCTTTTCCACATTCCAAATTCTGGTCCCGCAGTCCCCTATTCTCTCGTATATGTTTCTCCACTATCGTAAGTTATCTGCACAGTGCTTTGGCGCCACTACTGCATTTATGCTCACGTAGACGGGGCCTCGACACGCTTCGCTCCAGCAGTCACGTGTACACGCCACGGAACACGGATGAAACAAGTCCATCCCAACCCCGTAGTCGGGCAAAACATTTAAATTCCCTCCCGCCCCTCTATAGGTCTACACACCGGTCGCTTCACGCATCGTTTTTTTGTCCCCTTACTTGGTTGATGTTTTTCCGGCTTTTCACAATTTCTCTCTCCCACAGCTTGAGCAGCATGCGACACGACATCGTGGGCTTGAGGAACATGAAGCAAGTGCACTTATTCCCTCGGCTTCCGTCGTATTGGAGCAAAGCACCGGCCTGCGAGGTTGTTCAGCGGCACAAGGAACGGCGTTCAATGCGACTTCACTCTACCCACCGAATACTATGTGCACAGGGTCCCCTAGAAAAAGCACAACGCAAAAAAAACACCTCGAATACTTTTTACACGTTAGTGTATTCATTCTGCCCATACTCCCCTCTTCTATAAATACTATGGAATATGCGCCCCGCGCGCCCACGGCAGAAGGGTCATACTGACGCAGTTTTCGGAGCGAGTGTAGCTTGTACGATTGAAGGATGTTTTGCGTATGCACCAACCACCAACACAGAAATACAGAACACCAACAATGTATACATACTTCATACATGCTACAAAAGTGAGTTTGGTACTTTTTGGGCGGTATCCAGTGTTGGCGGACCTTTTGGGCGGTGCGCAGTGTTGCGTGGTACTTTTTCAGCGGTATTGCAATACTTTGGTATTTTTTCAGCGGTTCCCGGTTTTTCTTTCTAGGCGGCACCGACTTTGGCGGTTTCCGGTATATCACAAATCTGGCGGGAAATCGCCAAAGTACCGGGACCGTCCCCCAGAGTGGTACTGTTATGACGGGAAAAGAACCGAGGGGGGCCCTGGGAATTTCTGACATGATGGTGACGTTTTTTGCACAAGAGTAGGACTGGTACCGCCGCTTACTGTCGTGATATCCTTAAGCGCGAAAGTAAAATAGAGAGCCCATTGATTGTTTGCCAGGTGGGCGTTTTGTGGTATCAATAGTACTGCTCTACTCTTGACTATTGAAGTACTATAGGTCGCCCAAACATCTACGATTAATAAACTTGAATGGTTACATTTACGAGTGCAGGTATCGTGTCTATGAGGTTATTTTGGGCTACAAGGGCACGACTGCTGTGTCGCTTGCTTCCGCATGATGTACAACTGAACCTTACCTTGGTCGGATTTCAAGCAAATTGAACGGAGGCGCTGCCGCCAGCAAATTGAACGAAGGCGTTGCCGCCGCAGGGAATTGTTGTATGTAACCGCCAAAAAGCAGCCGTTGTTGTTACGAGTCACGGCAAAATTCAGTTGTATTTGTGCTTCTTTTGTTATCACTACGTGTGTTTAGTTACCTTCGTGTTATCGGTTCTCATCATTGACCGCGACAGACTTCACGGCAGGTACGTGTAATAGTCAACTAACAAGTACTCTCCGGCCGAGAAAAAAAAACACCCAAGAACACATAATACAAAAAAAGCGGGAAAGGGAGATTACCGGCAAATACAACCACGGAAAGAAACAGCGCCCCTTCATCTTACCCCCGAACACATGCATACACGTGCAGGAAAAAAACCGACTAAAACTCCCACACGTGAAGGGAGACGAGGGGGAATTAGATATACCTTGAAAACAAACAGGGGCAACCAAAACAGCTGCAAAACAGGGCAGAGCAAGCGGCGGCGCCAGTACACTCATCCGAAAAGCGTTGCCGTCATATCTGAAATCTCCTTCCGTATCTTTCCGTTAGTATCCATATTGCGACGAGCGCCGTCAGTGTCTTAATATAGACCTGATGCACACCACTCAACTCATTATCACCCACCCACCCACCGACCACCGACCCCCTGTTTCTTCCACTTACATTTTATACGTTGCAATGATTTTCATGTTCACGCATGATACCATTTTTTTTTTTTGCATGTCGTTTGTTGCCCTGTGTGGTCTTCCTTCAATTTCGATGGAGACTTCTCGCAACTCCTGGATGCTTCACCCTTGGGCTATCCGGGCGGCTGTATAGGGCGACGTGTGAATGTGCGCAAACCTTTTTCCGGGGCTGTGATAAATGGTCGTCGCGGGGTTGTGACTCGGTCTAACGGGGGTAAAAAGCTGATGGTCACGCGGGGGTATGATACTTTGCAGAGCTGCGGGGGAGTGCCCCGGCAGCATTCGGTCCAAGAAGGGAGTTGCATTTACCCCCTCTGCGCGGCGGTACCGTTAGGCCCAACAACGTGCCCGAAAAACAAACAGAAATAAAAATGGGAGATAGACAAAACGTATTACGCCGCTTGCAAAGCTGAGTATCACCTATTTAGTATGTAATCAGGCGAACTCACAGCTGACGTGTCTCATAATTTTTTACCAAAATGGCGGGTGTGCTCGGTATGAGCTGCGGGCACCTTGTCAGCGCGTCATAATGAAATTCGGAACCGGTCGGGTCACGTGGGAACGCCTCCCGCTGGCGTGTTTTGCCTATACCCCCATAAGGTTAAAAACACCGAGGGTGTACCCTTCCGTGACCATTTCCGACGCGGTCTGCGATAGAGATACCACATTTGGGGGGGGGGGGGGGGTTCTAATGATGGTTCTCCTAAACCCAAAATAGTAGGACT
>JBBMHQ010005562.1:0-18372 GCA_037834295.1 Postelsia palmaeformis
CTCGGTGAGACTTGAACCCCCGAAATTGATCTTGACAGGCGCGCGGACTACCCATCAAGCCACCGGGGACGCCGGCAACACTGTTCTAAAAAAATAAATAATTGGAAAAGTGGCCGTGGATGATGACGTCAGTCTTATTTGTTCGAAAAATTGAATACAGAAAGTTTTATTCGGAGCATGTTTAATTTCGACAAAACTTTTTATCAAAGAGGGAAAAGTAGAAGAATGTAGGAAATATCTAGATTTTGGCGGATCGGAGAAAGCAATATTGGGGAAATCGTCGATAGACTCTGTAGTAAAGCGTTCTATACTAAAATCGTGTTTAAATTGAAAAAAAAACGGTTAATATCAAAGTACAGAGCATTCTAAGAAATTTATTTTTTCGGTGGCGTATAGTTTTTCACATCATTTTACACTAAAACCAAGGATTTTCCACCAATCACAATTTCCAACCAAAAATAAAAAACAATCAGAAAACTGCGGGCACGAAGTCCCTTTCTTTTTTTCGGTTAATATGAAAGTACAGAGCATTCTAAGATATTTCTTTTTTCGGTGGCGCTTAGTTTTTCATATCATTTTACACTAAGACTAAGGATTTCCCACCAATCAAAATTTCCAACCAAAAAAAATGACCAATCAGGAAACTGCGGGCACTAAACCCCTTTCTCTCTCTAGTGTTAGTGTAGTATGTAGAGTGGTGCCACTGTAGTATATATAGTAGTGCTAGGTGCAGTGTTAGTGAAGCGTCACAGAAGGCAAGTGCGAGAGGGCGGTGACTTGGTTCGGCAAGTAAGCCATGAGAGATAGGCTGCATGCTGCATGCTTTTCAGGCGCGTTTATTGGGTCGGATCTGTACCATGAAGATATGCACATCCGATGCAGCACACTATCATACCGCCTGATCACGGCATCACGGCAGCTCAGGACCAAACCCATCGCAGTAGATGTTCACCAACTGTCCAGTGTATGCTTAGGTCCCTCATCAGTTCGTTTGTACGTGTTGCAGAGAACTGATTACAGACCATCTCAGCGAAGCTCATGTTGAGGTAGTCGGTCACCCAGGTGTGCGTGGCCTCCCAGTATTTGAGCCCGACGTCGCGGTAAGGGTATCGGCCCGGGAGATCCTCCTTCGTCACCCCGCGCGCCTTGAAGTCGGCCTCCGGCGAATAGTCCTTGGAGATGCGTGCCAGCGTCTGGTCGGCGCAAGCCAAGACAAAAAATAATAACAATAAAAATGTGTGTGTGCGGGAGGAGCGGAGGGGGGGGGGGGGAAGGAAAAGGGACACGGGAAGAAACAGTAAAAAAATAAGAACGAGCTGGGCCAGCCGAGAAACGGATAAACCATCCTAGGGTCGTACCTCGTGAACCACTGAGAATTTCGACTCGAAATTTGGAGGCACCAACCCTGACACTGCTGTACACGCCCAGAAAAGAAATGGATATTAAAATTGAGGCATTTTGATATTTCAACTCGATTTCGACGAGCTATCGGCGGAAACTAGAAAACGCACTTTTTCAACACAAATTTCGCAACAAAACTGTCGTCCCTGATCGAGGTCAAAGTTGGTGGAGGCGCAGCTGAAAACCCTAGGTGAACATCGACATCACCTTCATTGCCCGATTCGCCACCCATCAAGAGATATTGCCACAACACGATTTTCACACATAAAACAAGTAACTACGACAACTGTGGGTTTTCCTGCGATGCCCCGCTCAATAATGCGAGTTTCGACCCAAAAAATAAACCTCATGTTGGAACCGCATGTGCAAACAAACGAAAAACACGCCTCTTTTGGTCTTGTTTTCCCATATAAGTTATGGCCGTTTTTATATTTTTTTGAATCGTTGTATCAGTCATATCCCTCGAACAAATCTAGAAAGATAAAAAGGCGAGTTTTCCATTTGTTGGCTGGTGCATGATCAACACGGTGTCAAAAAAACACATTATAATAGTATGCAATATTGAGCGGGGCATCGACGATCCAACAAAAAATCAGCACCTTGGCTGGCCCAGCTCGTACAAGCACGACATACGACATAGCAGGTGAGATATGACCAATAAGAAAAAAAGAACATAAGAACACAAGCACACGAGAAGATCATATTTAAAAACCGTGCACAGCGGCGAGCTCTACAATTTCAGCAATTGTGATAAGCAGGCAGTGCAGCGCTCAAGGCTGTGTAAGGGTGGTGTGACGGTAGTGTTTGTGCTCACACCGTAATTAAGGCATACATAGGCGTCTCTTGTTTGCGGGCCCATACTGTATCCCTAACAATACTATGTCGGTAGTAGGGTCAGTTCAGGAGGAGAGGTTCACGTGGTTGGTACGTTCTGGTTCAGGTAGTTGGTAATACCGTTTGTAGCACCGTTAGTATTACCGTTAGTAGCACAGTATGCGGTATAATAGCTTTAATAATACAGGCAATAAGATTGAATACCATTAATAGCAGCACACACGGTGAGCTTCTCGGCAAGGCACAGCGATGCATCTACAGAATCTACAGAAGCTTCTCGACGAGAAGTTTCTAAAGCCGCCATTTATATTGTGCGTGCCCCCCTTGTTCACTGTTTCGCGCTGTCGAGAGAACCGGCCCGAAAAATAGTCCCATGGGATGTCATTTATTATCATCCGGTGTGGAACGCTAATCTCACTATTAATACGTGTGGTACGCTAGTCTCCCCCCGTGTGTTACGGTAGTATCTATCACCTGTGTGACAGTATATCCAATACAGTCGTATCAGGCTTTGGCTCAGGAATGTACACATGTACTGCTGTACTGTACTGTAGTGTAGTGCAGCTGTACGATTATTTTGCGTTACGGAAGGAGTGGTGCATGAACCTCGGCGCCAAACGGGAACGGCCCCCCGCGGGGCTACAGCACCCAATGGGAGCACGGTTAGTATACATGTATACTGCAACTCCTGCCACCTGCTGTACATACGATATTATATATCACCAGTGCATGGCTAATGATTCTCACATGTAAGCCAGAAAAACGAAGTACCAGGTACCAGGTATGCACTAATTAATCCTAGGTACGACGCGGGCCGCAAAACTTTGATACTAAAAGCAAAAATTGTGAGTACTCTAGACGAGAGCTTTTGTCAGGGTATTTCGCAGTATACTGCTTGCAGTGTGTGCAGCCTAAAAGGAAAGGAGGGATGCTAGGTACTATTTCAGTAGCAGGATAGGTGTTACGGTATTTGGTATACCACAGTATACCGGTAAATAGTGCATGAGTAAGATCGGTAAGAGGAAAGAAGAGGTTTCATTCGGGTATTCGGTATTCGGTAGTACAACACACTTGTTCGTTGTTGTTCTCACATTGAGTCGTCGCCACAACACAATACAATGCAGTCCGTGGTCGCAGGACAGGCTCGAATATCTCTGGAGTGGAAGAAATATCTCTGTAAAAATATACATGTATGTACCCATGATAACTCTACACCTCAGACAAAAATTGAAAAGTAAGGCCCGCGCACGTTCATGGCAGATAGATACATGCGGTACGCTGGCTGTACGAGTCGCCACAGTGAGACTATGAGTGACAGGAGGGGAGAGGGTTCGGGTATGGTATTAGGGGAATCGCGAGTACGTCGATGGGCAGATTGAACGCTTTAATGCGGAGAACACACACTAGCGAATGTATACCTTCAGCCACACGCACCTCCTCCAGCAGCATGGCCCAACAGTCTTCGATTTTGTTCGCCAGAAGCCTATCGACGCCGCTTCCCTTCGCCATCAGCAGCTGAACAAGAAACGAACACACGCAGATCCCATGTAGCAGTCCAGCGGTGTTGCAGCACAAGCTCAATTTAAATATCTCATATCATCAATAGTAGTCTACTACTGCTGTGCAACAGGTGTATAGCTGTGAGCGAGACGGTACAACTTGTGACGCTATTAGGGCGAGCTGCAGTGACACTTTGAGGCCAAACCAGCACAACTAGTCTCAAATAAGTCTCAAATGAGTCTCAAACGAGCCTCAAATGCCGAGTCGTTTGTCCTCACACTGGGACCGCAGCCAAAAAAGCAGTCGGGCATACTTTTACGGGGGGGCATAGTAAGTAGGACTTACGGTGTACAGAGAAACCTATATATTTACAAATTTTTACTCAGCATATCTGGTCCTATTTACTATGGCCCCCAGTTATACCGACATACTGTCTAGTTTCCTGGAGTTGCCATCCATCAACAGCTGGATGAACAAAAAAAAACACCCATACGCATAATATAGAACACCCAAAAAAACTGTGCAACTGTAGTGAGACCAGTCTTATTCACAAAGGTAAGCACCATTTGGGATGATATCGAACAAAATCCACCAGGCGGTCCCTAAGCTTGGGCACGATTTTAACCCCTCGAAAAGGGCACCCTATTTTGTTTCGGGCCAAAATGCTTGAAATTGGTATGCGATGAACTTTGGACAAGTTGGAGGGGTCAAGTGATCAACTACTATGAGTAGTATAGTATTGACTACCAGGTAGTATTAATATTCTTGCCATCCGTCCGACTATGTGTAGGTAGCAGCAGCTTAAACGTTGATCGCCCAAGACCATCCCTACCCCCGAATAAGACAAGCGCCGGAACTAAAAGAGCCCGCACAACACGAAGTCCAACTCCCTCCTGGGCCTACTTCCGGCTTGAGCTCTATTTATCTGCGGATGCTGTCGATGTTCCTTCCTCCCTTCTCGTTTAGATATTAGTCGGGCTTATACTATCAAGCCTGATCGAAAATTTAAAAGGGGACAGTTGGATTTACCCAATAGGTGCAAAAGTTCCCGATGAGAGTTTTGGTCGTTTCTCCGAGGTGCCGACCATCCGACTTCCTGGGTTCCCACTATTAACAGCCATGCTTGGAAAAATCAAAGGATTGTAAATACCCTCGTAACTGATTTTAGTTCGCTCCGCTCGCCTCGGTCAGGTAGTTAGTTGCCTAACGGCACCTACTATCGATTGGATATCATGAAATAGTCGTGACATCCTGCCTGCCGACTCCGAGTCTTCCGCCAGTCAGAAATGTTTGCCTGGGAAGGGGAAAATGAGATATATCCCCACTTGCAACCCCTGTTGTATATAGCACACGTCCAGTTTGCAGCCCCTATTGTCTACAGGTACAGCACACTAATAGTAAATAGTGGTCCTCCAACTTTCTGTGACAAGGCTTCACGCGCGTACTTGGCTTATATTTAACGAAAAAATAATATCGTGTCATACCTCTTGGGCGCCCCAGTTGATGAACGCTGTCCCTTCCATGTGCGGCTCGAGCAAGACGTGGATAGGGTGCTCCTTGGCCAGCTGGCAGTGCATGGCTACCATCGGCGCCTCCAGCACCAGGTGGGTGTTGCCCAGGTGCGAAATCACCTCGTGGATGCTGATTGATTCATTCATACCAGGTGTATTTGTACAATTTTAGGAGAGGACAAAGGACAGAGGGTTGGGTCTAGTGGTGGATATCGGATATCGATATCGGAATCGACTTCGATACTATAGCAATGAGCAAGAAAACCGCGGATCGATATTACGATTTCGATACATGATACCTAGTTTATACAGTAGACCCAAGCTTTCATTCAGTACTATTAACAGTACAACACTCGCATCACAAAACACGGGGATGGCAAGGCAAACGGATCGAGCACAACACGCGTTCGATACAATACCATCTATCTTGATATTTCGTCACTTTACAGACGGCAAAAAGCATGTATTTCATCTGCAAGTATGTTATCCTATTTCAAGAAAGTCACTGGAGCAACGTTGCGTTTTACGTGTACATAGATACTGGTACTGTTAGTATTAATAGTATATATACACACGACAGAGGATCACATCCACCCCTGCCCAGGCTTTCGGGTGTCTCCAGATCTCTAGACGTTTTGTTCGGAAGATTGGATGACTTGCTTTTATCCAACCGTCGAGGGATTACAAATACCGTAATCGTGGGTAAGCCGCACAGCTGAAAAACGAATCCAGACACGAAAACAAATATATGATCCTGAAGTTTGAAAGATTGGGTATACGAGTATCAATAGTAGACAACGTCGAACCGTGTTTCGCTTTTTCCAGACAGGCTACGTACTGAACCGTGTTTATACATCGCTCCGGTGTTTCACCACTAGTGGGTACCCTCGAGAGCTACCAGAACTGAATTCGCGAGCTCGAACCTCACCGTGGTGAAAAGTTGAATATATCAACAAAAACTAATAAATAGTCAACTGCTGTTGAGAGCGCATATTGTCGCGTAGACGCTCTCCGACGCAGGTACACGAGGGAAGAAGAGGCCGATTCTTCTCGAAGTGAAAAAATAGGAGTTGCAAGAACCGTACTGTAGTGGTGAGGGGCCGCGAGAGAAAGCGTGTCTGAATTACGACTGCCGGCAGGAGGGAGGGAGCAAAGAAAGGCGAAGACGGTAAAAGGGATGGAAATATATACTGCTTGGTGTATACCAGGTATGAGTCTAGCCGAGGGGCGGGAAAGGCGGGCCTACTTGCTGATGCCCGCGCGCGCGCTCGACTGACATTAAGTCGGCAGCCTCGAAGCAGGCCTTGGCGATGAGCCAGTTGTAGCCGTCTTCCGGGGTGAAGATGGGCGTCGCTGTCTTCCCTTGGCTCAACTACACAAAAAACAAATGGTTGGGGATAACGTTAGAACGGATAACCTATTGAACAATGTCCACCTGCCGGCCGCGGGGCCGATCCGATGAGTCGATTCGGTAATAATCGGGCGGTGTGTCGGATCACGTGCCTGAATCGGTATTTTGAGGCACCCACCGGCTCGGAATCTACTGTAGGTTTGCTCCAGTACCCAAGACGCCGACTAGCTTTTCATCCGTTACATGCATGATAGTGCTATTAATAGTGCTAATGATAATGCTAATGCTAATGATAATGCTAATGATAATGATACCTGCTACACCGCAATAAATGGGGCTACAATAATTAAGAAATTGACTGGCGAACGAAGGCAGCAACTAACAAGCCAGCAGAACGAAAGAAAACTGAAAAGCACACACGCACAGTTCGATGCGCAGATGAGGACTAATCACGTAAATTTCCGCCCGCAACCACGTCACTGAGTTTAGCTAGCCAACGACAGCAGTAATGTCATCTACTGCTGGTGGTGCTGGTGGTGCTGGTGGTGCTGGTGGTGCTGGTGGTGTGATGCCAATCCATTGCTATTACGGGGGACCATAGTAAATAAAATACCAAATAGTGTTGGTAAAAAAAGGCAAACATGTACCCTGGTAGTTTTTTTTGTGTACCGTAGACCCTATTGAATATGGTCTCCCGCAATGGCCGGCTACTTCCAGTCCTACGAAATTCACCTGCAACCCTATGGGTTTGATGGGAAGCAAGTCGTCGTCCACCGCCTCGAAAAGAGCAATGCTAGGGGTGAGGCATCGAGTAATCACGCCGTCAAGAGGCGACGTCTCCATATCCTGCGACTCCGCACCACAGCGAAAGAGCACAAGCACGCAGGTGAGTGATGGGGTGGGGCAGTGGAAGCGACCAGTCGGCGGGGAGAGGGCCGGGCGGGGAGGGGGGGCAGCAGCTTTGTTAGGAGGAGGGGAGTGTACTCGATAGGAGAGATGTACTCGATTGCGTGCATGTCCGTAGTCGTATGACCATAGACCCTCGCATGCCTACAATGCCGGGACGGAACATGTCGGGTTTTCACCGGCCAGGCGAACATTGCTTGCTGGGATGGGGGGAGTTGCAGGCGTGAAGGGATAGCCTGAGATTAATTTGTGTGTACTCGTCTAATATTAATAGTGTAGTGGGTTATCTCGATCCTTCATAGTGTAGCTTATCAATGTTACCGGAAAGGCTCAATCGAACGAATTTAGGCACGGGCAAGGGAGCATTGCCTTCGCAACGTCGCGTGGTACATGGCACCCTCACTTGAGCACCACCTTCATACTATTAGCAAGTAATTACTACTGTAGGTACTCAGAGCCAATAGCGGTAGTACTACGTCTCACAAAAAACGATTTTGACAAAAAAAAGCACAAACACAGCTTAACGTACATATAGTATTAATAGTAGGTATATCACGAATACACAAACAGTAGTTCAACGATACTGGGTCAAGGAGCGTGCTGGCGTACTGATGGTCAGTCCCAGTGACGGTTTAGTCAAAAGAAGGAACAGTAGGTGCCACACCTCTAACAGTTAATCATATGGGGGACCATAGTAACTACAGTAGGACCAACTGTACACACAAAAACGTGTATACTTCTCCATTTTCACTACTATAGCAACATTTGGTCCTATTGACTATGGTATCCCGTTATAATACTATTTATATTTAATACTTAATACCTGTGGTGTGTGGTGCTCAGATACTGAAACTCGCTGTATATACATATTGCCGTGCGCACGCAGATTCCACACACCCCGGGCGATTAGGGGGCATACGTATACTAGTCAGAACCAACTATGGTGTGAAAGGAACATCGTGGGTTCTGATTTCTATGATGTATTATGATGCACTATCAATACCATGTATCACTATGCAATACAATACAATGCAATACTACTACAGCATGTCTTACTATATCTTACTACGTATTACGACAATATGTTTTACTACCGTATGTAGTACTCCAGTTGTATTACTATGTTCCATCATAGTATGTATGACCATGTATTATTAATATTTAATAGTATGTATGCCACTCTGGACGTAAATGTAAGCACCGCTTGGGTGTAGATGTGAATACCAGACGGTGTGTGCTTACACTTCCGGTGATATGTAGCCATACACCTTCAGGAGCTGATCAAGCCGATAACTCACTCACTGGAGCTGGCTCAATCGATTCTACCACCGAGGGTTTATCAGAAACCCTCCTAATTGTCCAGATCTCTAACAGTATCATGATCTACTGATATTAACAGTAATACTGATATCAATATGCTGCGAATCATCTCCATCGTCTACATCATGTACTGTACTTTTTCACTTTCGGGTGTGAGAGGTTGTGCAGTACCTGGTATCAATCTATCTATCGGTGCAGTGCAGATCACGGGCATTAAACCTGTGCTGCAGTAGAATGATCATGCAGATTATACGGCTGCCACACGGCAACATGAGCTAGATCATACAGATCATACGTACCATACATATCATACAGATCATGCAGATCATACAGACCATACATATCATACATATCATACAGATCAGGAATACAGATATCTGCCCTATGAAATAGACCTGTACATGATCTACAGACGACCTGCCGATTGTCTGTAGATCGTATTTTCGAGCTTTCTAATTTTCCAACCAGCGCAAACAAGTTGACGGATCGTATGTATGTACGTGCAGACATTCTGTTGTGCGAGTTCCAATACAGAAATGTGGCTTACACCGTACACGATAATCAAGATAATACCCTGCCTAAGACGAATTTCGGAGCCAGCTTTCTTTCCGAAGACATGGAGAGCACAGCACAACAACAAAACGGTGAACTTGGATGGAATTATTACGTTTCGAGGTAATTCCCTAGACGCGCGCATGCACCACTCGGCGTTCGCACCTTCCCCGTTGTCTCCAGAAATTCCGATTCGAAAATTAGTCAGGGGTGCCATCATCTTGCGTGGCACCTGGTATGCGGTATACCGGTACTATTTTACCTTGAGGAGCTCGTGGTCGACGACAAACAGTTTGCCTGCCTTGAGGAGAGAGTCCACCTTCGTCTTCAACCCCTGGGAACAAAAAAAGAGAACGAAGGACAAGAACCGCGGGATGCACTTGTTACACGTACTACAACACCATCGCACCCGAAGAGTGCACGAAATATGGAAAAAAACAAACCCAAAACACAGCACCAGTACAATATGCACCACTTCAGGGACCTACCTAGACATTGGGGGGCACTCATTTGTTGCTCGGCCGTAGTCGTTCGACCATTGACCACGCATCTCTTTTGAGACGGAGCGGGGGGCAGTACAATATGCACCACTTCAGGGACCTACCTAGACATTGGGGGGCACTCATTTGTTACTCGGCCGTAGTCGTTCGAACATTGACCACGCATCTCTTTTGAGACGGAGCGGGGGGGAGGGGGGCGTATTCATTTGTTGCTGGTCTTTGTCATCTGGCCAATGGCCATGCATCTCTTTCGAGACGGAGCGCCCCGTGACCGCGCTTTACGCTTCATACCAAAACCCAAACAAAACAAACACCCGTAAATTAAAAGTATCTAGGTACCTGGTACATACCTAAACGTTTACACCCATACAGAAGTCCCACTCCAGCAGCAGCCAGATGTTTGGTGTGTTCTTCTGACTTGGGGGTCAAGTGTGGTGTCGAATATCAGGTGCATCTGGGAATGAAAAAAGGTGGGGGCTAGATAGTATTGATATCATAGGGTCAAACAACACCACAGTCAGTCATGGTAGACGCATCGGCGCGACCCTCCCACAGCAGCAGGTGCTACCGTTCGGGACGGATAATTGTGAAAAAAAAGCAAAAAACGCACGGTACGATAAGCATAGAGTTAGGGTAGTCTCCCAATGTGACCCTCTGAGGGCAACATGCCGATGTGCAGTCCGGTATGTCGGACAAGCCATACCGAATTTCAAATAGTTTGTACCCCCTAAAAGGGACTACAGTTTGCTCTAAAAGGGTCGCGACTAAACCGCTTCTGACCGACCGACGGGGTTTCCCAACTAAGGGTGTTTTGTTACAATATTGCAGTACAGTAGCATGAATAGTAAATGTAAAGGTAACTGAGCTCGCTCGCTCAGAAGGGGTGCGATCGCATCTTTCAGCGCTCGATTTTGTTCGAGGACCAGGGGAAGGCTCGCCAATACCGGACCAAAAGTGCTTTCGGACAGATTATGGTCGAGAGATTCTGGTCGAGAGATTACGTTCGAGATCGAGATCGAGATCGAGATCGAGATCGAGATCGAGCTCTCCGAAAGCATCATGTCCGACTACTGGCGCAATGAATTATGAATTAATTACCGCTATAAAAAAAACGGGAGCGCTGCGCAAAATGGTCGCAACGCATTTGCTTGAGGCTTGCTTGAGCTATCACAGCATACAGTATACAGTATAATAGGGCATGGGAAAGGGCATCGGGTCGCCCTTTCATCAAAAAACAATGTACAATATATATATTTTTCTCTCCACCCTTTCAGTACTGTTAATATTAGCATTAACACTGTTACTAGTGTTATACTGCACTCCCGGTTTGGGGATATATCAATTCTCTTGGAGCTTCAAGAGCTTCAAAGGGGGAAAAGTGGCTCAGATTTTAGTCACAACCAGTGCGTGATTGGGAGGTGATACATGGTTGGTGCACGAGTTCCGATGGTTTGATGCAAGGAGTCGTACGGTACGGGCGACACATTATCCTACCTATATACTGCTGCACTGTTCATACTATTGCTGGGAGCCGACAATATAAAGAGTATATGTACTGGTACACTGGTACTCCTAACCCGTTGATGACGCCAAAAGTTAGCATTATTTGGTCGTTACCAGATTTTTTTTCAACGGTTTCAACAGGGGACATGGTGCAAAAAAAAAAACTGCACCCCCTGTCGGCACCCAACCCCCTTCAGGGTTAAGATACCTCCTTTATACGCCGTGAGAGTACATAAACTTGATCGGTTTGCTCCTGGGTATTGTCTCAAGAGAGTGTGGTTTAGGTTCAAGGTGCAGCAGTACAGTAGTGGTGCCTCAGGACAGCACAAGTTCCGGTGTGTGCCAGCCAGCACTCTGCATACTGCGGTAACAGACACTACTCCGGACTGGGGGGTACATAGGGTTTAGCGTGGGAGTCTAAAACACCGGCAGTGTATGCTGCGGCAACCAGCACTATCCTACTGCTACAGTAACACTAGAGAGCTCATGACAAGAGGAGTTTTATGAATGAAACGGTGCACCCTTAAGGTTACATGCCTCCGTACCAGTAGGCTATTGGCATACCAGTAGGCTATTGACATACCAGTAGGCTGTTGGTATGCCAGATGGCAATTTATTGGTATACAGTACCTTGTAGCTCGGGTCGGAGTCGAGGATCTTGAGCTTCTTCCGGGTGGCCAACGAGCACTTCTCGATCATCACGCAGTTGGCGCCTGGTAAAGAACTGTACACGGGACGCAAATAACCGCGGTGCATGTATACGTAGGCCTTAGGCGTGTTCCACGCACAAATCACTCCAAAACAAAAATCCCGCACACCCTGAATTATAGATGGCGCGCCGGTCTTTGCGAGTGGCCTCCTGGTATGCCAACGGCCTATTAATAGTGGTATAGCAAGAGCCTATTTACAGTAGTGGTATGGCAATACCCTACTGTAGTCGTACACCAATAGCCTACTGGTATGGCAAGAATCTACTCGTAAACCAGTAGTGTCAATAGACTACGCGATGACTCTGCAACTGATTCCGGACACTGTCAAAAAATTGACTGCGTACGGGCAGTTCATTTAGGAGTCTGCCCACTACAAAGCAAAAGCGCAGTGCCATTGTGCTCGTGCAGTCTGCCTGTCGTCTCACGCTGCAGCGTGCCCGGCAGGGGCCACTACGATGGCAATGGATTCTGAGGAAATTGAGAAAATTGTAAGCTACGCCCGTAACACAAATCAATTGGGCTTGCCAACAATATCAGGCAATACACACCAGATGCGAAGGTAGAAAATATAGTGACGATAGTCGGTTGGTACCTCCTGAGAGCCAACCCCCCCCCGTTCCTGGCAAATATTTGGAGGCGCCTTCACCGGTTTTTCGCGTCTTGACCATACCAGATCAAGTGCCAAAATACACTGCGTGTTCGTTTTACAAACCACGAAGAGAAGGCGTCGGCCCAACCCGACCCCAGCCTTAGCTCGCACCCTAACCCTTAACCCTAACCCAGGCCAACGCTAAGGCTAAGGCTTAAGCTATAAGGCTAAGCGTGTGGCTAAAACCATGAAACAAGGGCAAGGAAAAGTCCATGAAACAAGGGCAAGGCTAAGGCTAAGGCTAAGATTGAAGGTGAGGCCAAGTCTAAGGCTGAGGATGATAAGGCTAAGGCTAAGGCTATACCAAAGGATAAGGATGATAAGGCTAAGGCTAAGGCTACGACAAAGGACGACTAGGGATACGGATAAGGATAAGGATAAGGATAAGGATAAAGATGATAAGGCTCGACCTGAGCGCGGTTTCGCCGTGCTCGTTTCGGCTAACCTGAAAAACAAAATGTGCGGGCCACCCAAAAAACGTATTGGTACCAGACGATATTATTGGTGTTTTTATCTGGTATGATTGTGTTTCAAGAGCACGTCAAGATCACGGAAAGATGTAGGCTACTCACTGAAATTGTTCGGTATTAAAAAGTGCAGCGCTGCTACTACCGTACCGGCACGCCACCTGGAAAAGCTAGCAAAACCCCTCGTTCTTACCCTGCAGGCGTTGACGAGCAAACGCGTCGTCGTCGGCGTAGTCGCTCGAAGCTTCAGAGGTCTTCATAGGAAAGGCGTGCAGGTCTTCGTAGTCTCCGATGTCCACAGGCTGGAATGGAGTTCGTAGAGGAATGGCAAAGTAGGCGATTGGGGGTTACTCATACAAATAGGCGTGGTGCGCGGCGTCGAGGATCGGGTTTCTTGGGGGGGAAATGGCGGGAGATTTCGGTTCGGCCCCTTCACGGACCACTCCCTATCACTCCCTATATGTGCAGGACGGATACTGTAGGGCAAAAGCCAAAAACAAGGCATGTGCTCTGTGACAGAACACTATTCAAGTCGTCGTGCAGGTCATGGTCTGCCTCACCTGAAACAACGACACAGGGCTAGAGGTCGTATAGAGGACGCAGATCCGAGAAACCGGTCTGTTTTGATCTACAGTATCGTGTCGATATGAACAGCAGTGACATCATCATCTGTCGTGTGGATATGAACAGCGGTTGACATGATCTATCGAGTGGTATATGCGCGCAGGTGTCGCCCCCTCTCCCCCGCGGTCACCTTTGTCGTCCCCTCTGGATAAACCGCAGGCGTTCCGGATTATAGCGGTCTCATTTGTTGCAGTAGCAGCAAATGGGTAACCCTTCCACACCCCAGATATGTTTTTCGACAGATTATCTAACAGATCATCTCGCAGACCATTCTCCCTCAATGATCCAGATATTCAAAGGCGGATATGTTCATTATCGGTATGATTCAGCTAAGATGCAAAAGTGCTATTAATAATGTGTCTGCGTTTGCTTGCGTTGTTTCTTTCATGGTGACTTTTACTATACATACTCTGGATAAACCGTGGTCACAGGTGTCGTCCCCTCTCCCCCCCGGTGCGTGCCTTCATACTTATCGTGCATAGGGTTCAGCATTCTCGCTGCTCCACGGTTTTCATCAAATGTTGCCAACTCACGCTCTCTTGCTTTCCGTCACTCAATTTCCATGCAAGAGCAATCCCCTATGCAAGAGTATCTATGTGCACTCGGTCATCATTGAATCCATCTAAATTATGCGCAGGAGCCGATTTGATCAACCTGCATCTTCTGAGGAATGTTTTCTGAGTTGGATCTGTACTACACAGATCCTGCCCCAACATATAATAATTATTACGGGGCACCATAGTAAATAGGTGCCAAATATGGTGAGCAAAAATTAGGAAATATATAGGTTTTTGTGTAGCGCAGGTCCTACTTACTATGGACCCCCGTGATAGGGGATGTTCTAACGGCAGATTAGCATCTACAGGAGATTATCAAAATGATAGATCTGATATATATCATATATCTGGTCTATCTGACGTGTGAAAGGTTGGGGGTCAGCGTTGCACATCCCTTCCTCACCCTCTCATTGACCCTGGAGTCCCTGATGAGTGAGCCGATACGGTTCGCGAAGTTCGCGGCACGCTTAGGGCTCGAAACCGCCTCCAGTATCTCCCCCAAACCCACGGTCCCCCTGTATCATCATCATCACGATATGCACATCATAACATCAATACGTCATGTAGTAACATCATATCACTCTGAGATCAGAAGCCATACATACCAGGTACGCGAGGAGGGCGAGAAGCGCTTCATTGGCGGAGATTGAGTTGGCGGCGTTACTCTCAGCGCGTTTTCATTGGTGGAAGCAGGGGGGGTGACTCATCACTTCTGACCCGTTTTTATTAGAGGAGACATTTACCCCACATGACGCGTTTGGCTTGGGGTCTATCACTACGTACAGTAAGCGATTTCATTGGTGGAAAAAGGGGGCGGCGTCACTTTTAACGCTTATTCGTTTCCGGAGATGTGTATACTATTTCGTAGGCGTTTTCATATGGGCAGAGACTTCATACCCCACAATACGCGTGCCATTGAGTTGTATTATTGAGCGACATAATTTGTGGGAAAAGGGGACGGCCTTCCTTTTAACGCGTTTTCATTGGCGGAGAAACGAGAGCCCGATCTATCGCCCCCATACAGACGGATGCCGACGGTCCCGTCCCCTTATCACGCACGACTACCCGCACCAAACCATCAATGGTTGTTCCAAAGCGGCCGCCTACGGTTGACGCTGATATAAAGTACCAGGCAGTCATCTTTTGACGGTCGGTGTTCACCTCTATGCTATAGCACTTGACGCTCTCATCAAACGGAGTTGATATTGCTGGCATACCACCAAACTAATCCCCCTGGGACTCCGACAGAACGACAAAAGTCAATGGTTGATAACTTCGGTACTGTCAACCGTCTGCGATCAAAAGTGAGTGAGGGAGTACCCAGCCGTGAGGATATGTGAAAAGGATAATGTTGCTTGTTTAGTGTTGCTTGCGCAACTGCCGTGCGACTCCTTGTACTCAATCATTGTTAGCCGGACACATCGAAATTGTACCAGGCGCCGGTACATATTATTTCCCTGAATCAGGCGGTGGGCTTCGCTGAAATCAGTCCCTCTTTTCACCGCCAATTTGTTGCGCTTCACACTACTGTACCTATTCACACGAGTGTACTCACTCAAGTCATCCCCTTCAGGACTGTTTAGGGCTGCACTCCCCTTTTGAGCACAACTTACTTGGGATTATAGGGAGATACATAGGTGTCTCTGTGCAGTGCGGCACTAAGAGGGTTGACCAATCAAGCAAGTCTCGAAAGAGGCCGTTGTCCTAATCGTCACGTTTTTCGCCCTCTATACAATAAAGCACGCTACCAGCTACTGTGCAATAAATCTAGTCATAGTCATTGTAGCTCGGCTACCTGATGGCGCCAAGAAGAATGCGGGCTAGCTGGTGGACGAATTTGTGGATCCAACCAAATGATGGAAACTCCTCCTCGGGAGGGAAGCCCGCAAGGTACGGTAGACCAACCGGAATACCCTGGGAGCGAGCGAGCATGCGAGCAAGCATGCGACGCATCATATCGGGATACATACATGAGTCAAGCGGAAGCAAAGGCGGGTCTCATGGGCCACTCGTATACCGCGGAAACAGCAGTACGCAACCTGCTGGAGAAAATATGTTTTTTCTTCCAGCAAAAACTGGAGAAAGGTACACGTAAACAAAATTATATCAGGTAGTACGACGTGGCCGGCGCGGCCCTCGACCTGCAGTCTCACTGCTAATAATATTGTGGACAGCAAACATCTGGCATTGGGGTCAGGTTTAGGTACTGTACGTATGTCATAAAATCACCACTGCTAAAAGGAGTAAGAGAGAGGTAAGAGCGCGCCGAGAATATAAGCAACGCGGGAGGATGGTCGGGGGGGGAGAGGGGTGTACTCGATAGAAGAGATGTACTCGATCTCATGCAGGGTAGTAGTCGTATGAACCATAGACGGGGGGGGGGGGCGCCTGAACGGTGACCTTGTTTTGTGTTCACTGAGCATTTTTTATGTGTTGCACGTGAACTCTCGATGGAGCTGAGTAGATGAAATTCCAAAAATTTGACCATGTTCACGGGGAGCGCTAAAAACACGTAAGAACGTGAAAAGGACGCTTCACCCTTTTCGTGTAGTACATACTGCACTCCCATTGGGGATACAGACCGCATAGAATTAAAGTGGTCTCTCCCCAAAATGCGACTGCAGTTTGCCTCAAAAGGAAGTATTAAAGTATTGGACTGCACACATCGGGTAGATACCTTGTAGATCACTGCATGTGGATCATCATTCGAGTCCTATCTGTGCCGTTATTTTCGTTGCCGTTATGATCTCGTGATCTTTGCCCGTCAGGATATTTTCCAGATGATCGAAACGATGGACAGATCCTACAGTAGATTCGCTTTGTTGGCTGTTATGATCTTCGCCGTTATAATATTTTCTACTGTAGATGATCAAAATGATGTGCAGATCCTACAGTAGATTCGCTGTTTTGGGCTGTTGAGTCTAAGGCGTACGTACGGCAGACCCCACCCCACCGGGATAGACCCTATTTAAGCAGCGAAGAACAGGCACATTCGTAGAGGGAGCGTGGGGTAAAAGCAACGACGAGCAAACACAGGTTGGGTGTTTGAGAGGTGAGAATCACACGGGAAACACAAATATCGCGGAAGTATTTCATAAAATGAACAGATCGATCTACAGTAGCCCCCCACGTTTTAGAGCATTGGGTGCCGTTTTTAATACATCACGATACTAGATAATACATCACTCTATATCTCGATCTACTGCTGTAGATTCTATTACGGCCTTCGAGGGATGTTGAGGTGTCACCGGAATACCCTACTGCTTTTAGCAACGAAAACTATGGAGGAATCCGAGCGCACGCCACAAGAGAGAAGCAGGGGAGAATCAACAGCGCTTGGAGGAGAGAAGTAACGAGTGACACAACTCACACCTGCCATACTAAATGTTTCGATTTTAATATGCTGAAACCTCGAGGTGTATAGGGTGCATGCCAACCGAAAGGCCCCATCTCAGGCAAACAAGAGGGTAGCCAGCCATCAGCCGTAGTCGAACGTCAAAGACCAGAAAAAAATGTTCAGTCTAAAAGAGAGATCAGCAACAGAGAAAGGGGAGCACGCAACTATCAGCCTGTTTCAAACAGTTAACTTACTGTCAACTCATCGAAAAATATCGCCCTCTAAACAATCTATATATTATGTTTGTGTATCTGCCAGCATGACATGTTGTGCTAGCAAAGCTTTTGGAGAAAGGGAGGACGCCAGAATCTTGATTGACCCTCATGAGACTTCAGATGGAAAGCAACAAGAATTGAGGGAAATAAGAGAAGATTGCAGGTGACACGGCCACTGCATCATTGAGGGGCGACACACAAACCGAGAGACGATGGCTGAGTGCAAGGAATTTGTACGGCACCGGTGCTTCAGTATCCCATCATACCCCTACTCCTGGGCCCTCTCGTTGCTTCTAGACAGTACGAGGGGCCATGGTAAATAGGACCAAATATTGTGTTGTGGAAAAAAGAGGAAATATCCAGTTTGTGGTGTGT
>JBBMHQ010005673.1:0-18371 GCA_037834295.1 Postelsia palmaeformis
AATCTTCTCGCGATAAAAATGCAAGGCATGTACCGTAGTGGGGAGGAGGGAGAAGAGCCTACTTAGTGACCCCGGATATGAGTTACGACTGAAGAGGGAGGGAGAGAAGAAGGGCAAAGATAATAAATGGGATGAAAAAAAAAAAAATGACATGAAACTGTCATTATAGGCAGCGTCGACGGCCCTGCGTTGTGATATATTAATTCAATATTTTTTTCTCTACCCTAACATTCGCTCGTCGCTAGCTACTGCATACTCTTCTGTAGTATCGATACTAACTTGTTGTCTCTAGAAAGGATTCAGGAACGTTACCTGACTGTTTGATCAGGGTCACTTGATGGTCAACTACGGACAATCATTTCAAACTATCGACGCCCAAGTCCACGCACCACAGGTCGAAGCCATCGTGGAGGGGGTCGTCATGGCCGGAACCACACGTTATCGGGTGCCTTGTGTGTGGAGTTATCAAGTGCGGAGTTACCAAGGTTGACGTCCAGCATTCGAAGCCGGGTGACGGATCGAGCAAAAACAATCGCTGCCTTACGGCTAGAGGAAAAACTTTTCGTCAAGTCTAATTTCATGTGAAACAAAAACATTGTTGCACTATTCTGCAACCTACTGTGCGGCCAGCGATGGTCGGTTATGACTGCCCGCCGTGCCTGTCACCTGGCTGGCTCTTTTCGCCCGTCCTTCGCTCAAAGTTCCCCCCCCATCATCCCTCCTTACTTGGCAAACGTCTCTCCAAGTCTGGCGAGATGAATCTATCTTCAAGCATAAACCCCTCCAAAAATGTTAGAGATTGTCGTGTGTATACACACGCGGTTTAGGGACATGCCAAGAACATGTGTTATATATGCACGTATAGTACCCCATCAACGCCCAAACGCTTACGACAGTGACAAACGTCCTATTGTACGGAGAGTTCCAAAGTAGTGACAAATATGTACTATGTTGAGGTAGGGTTCCATAAAAGTGTGTTACTGCTGCAGTGTCATATCAAAGACTCACGTCGAACTTTGCAGCGCATTGAACATGGGTTGCGCGCCCTTCCAGTCCACTGTCCCAACTCTCAACAAGCACACCGCTGATGCGCGCGTCGGCCTCGTGACACGCGTCAACTTTCAAATCAGCCCTGTTAGGTTTACTAACCCACGATTCGTGTTGAGGGGATCTTTAGCCGCGCAATTTACAGAATCTGCTTCCATGATAAGCTCTGTACGAGGCCCGACTATAAACTAGGGTGAGATCGGTCCGATGGGCCCCCTAGGCTTCTTTCGGTCCTATCAAACAAGTTCTCATAGTCCACATCGAGTCGTATTTGGCTGGGGTACCCCCTCTGTTGGGAAGCGGTGTCCCCACGATTTTACAAGAAGCAAAGTCAGCATTTGCTGCCCGATATCAAGCGGCAATTTGCCTATGTAAATACTCTACATCACCGAAAACAGAAATGTTGTTTCGGGCCGAAGGGGGGGGGGGTAGCGAAATCATTTGTTGGCTATGTTCTAATAATAGTGATTTAACCGTTGACCTCGCACCCCTCTCAAGACGGATCAGCATTGATTTTCTGAACAGAGTCCCTTTAACAGTTGGACGCTCATCACATCGAATTGGGGCATACCGCATCGAGAACGTGTCCGACTCGTTGTGCGAATGTATCATAATCGTCATCGAATTATGGTCGCATGGATAACGCTTCCGGTCTGCCCGATATACCATCTTGGGCTCTCGTCGTTCGAGCCTATATCCCTTTCATGCGGGCCTCGGAGTTTCCTTCATCTTTCCCGATGTAGATCCCCACCATACGCCTCGAACCCTGGTGAGGCAAACGGGAAAGGCATCATTTGATTGATCGTGTATATTCATTACGAAATGTGGTAATATGAATATATCGGAAGCGACCTATCAATACAGCGGTTGCAGGACGAAGATTTTCGCCAGTTCAGTTGTATTTCAATTGAAGGGTCGACCGACTAACACGCCTCAGCTTGCATGACGCATGAATTATTTAAGGTGCACGCACCGGCAAGCGGCTTTCATATTCGAGAAATTAAAGGGTCGATCGACTAACACGCCTCAGCTTGCATGACGCATATATTATTTAAGGTGCACACACCGGCAAGCGGCTTTCATATTCGAGAAAAACATTGACAGTAAAAACACACCGTCGCTCCAGGTCTAAACAATACCCTGTACTTGGTCGTGTTTTCCCTCGTTATCGTTACGCCTTCAGGATTAAGAAGTGCTTCGCGCGAAAAACAAAGACATCTACCGCCAAGCGATTGTAATATCGGTTGTTCGAGTGGGTCCTGCAATTGCGCACGGTTTTGTGCCAGGTCATCGAAACGCCGAGTACCTTAAAAGACTTCCTCCCGTGTATAAGGCGCTGATTGTTGAAAACCACCGATTCTCCCTGCTGCAGACGAATTTCTTCGATCATAGACGGGTCCCTGCAGTAGAAACAGTGATTTGCTCGGTGTGAGTGTCAGAAGGCTGGCGGTCGCCTGTTTGAATCATATACTGCTGTTCTTCAATAATCGCAAATTGGTGATTTATCTCGGTTTTTGTGCTGTTGAATCGACAGCTGGAAGAGGCAGTCATCAGATTCAATTGAAGAGGAAGCTTCAAACTGCGACAACACGCGTGTGGTCAAGGTGTGGATGGACACCGCTTCCAGAACAAAAACATGCCGAGTAGAGACAACTCCATCAAAATGCTCTGCCATCGTTGCCGGCAGAGAAGCACAGGGAGACAAACTAAATCAAGAAGCTCAACAGAGAGAAGAGTCAGGACATTCCAGCAGCTGTCGTTCAAGCGCAAAACAAGGGACACCCACTACGGGGACCATGGAAAATAGCACCTACGGTACTAAACAAAACTACCGGGTATGTGCTACCCTATTTCACTGGCAAGATATATTTTTATTTACTATGGTACCTCGTAATAGCTGGGAAAAAAATAAGAGCTTCGAACAGCTATGGGACCAAACACTGTTCGACAATGAGACCTCTCACGCACACACGTTGGGCAACGATATACAGTTTTATGTCTATTTACGTCATGGCCGAGAACGTATCGGTACATACCTCATGATCGCCATTAGAGACTTGTGGTGCCTGTAGAACCGGTCAAGGTCGTCATTTGACAGGTAGTCCATTGGTGCGCGGTAGCTTTCGTGGTACCTCACCTTCAGCAGGACAAAGTATCGGTCAGATGACAACACGAGCAAAGGAGGAGTTCAGCACAAAACGAATGACGGCATACACAAAGACCAGAACCTGATAACAAAGCGTCTTAGACGTCTCATTTAACCGCAAAGATGGAGCAAGTCGTTCGTACAAAACAAAAATGTTTTGAATTCGGAAATCACTTTATGTCCAATGCCCATTATGAGGCACAACATGCCTCTTTCGCGCATCGCAGATATCTTGCTTCAGAGGGGATTCAGAACAGAAAAAAAACTGTTCAAGGACAGTCGCAACTATTTTGACAAACCAGACACAGCAGTCCGAGCTATCGGA
The DNA here is from genome assembly GCA_037834295.1 of Postelsia palmaeformis. NCBI lineage: Eukaryota > Phaeophyceae > Laminariales > Laminariaceae > Postelsia > Postelsia palmaeformis. The sequence goes on from JBBMHQ010005673.1 coordinate 3,519, forward strand.
AACATAGAGGCATTCAACGTGCACCGTCGAAGGGGGCGTATAACTGTCGCACATTTATTTCTCTTTTCAGACCTGCAGTCCTGTTTCGAGGGCAAACCTAGGTTGCCTTCCCCAACACGGGCCTGTAGCCCTAAAAGGGGTAAGAGCGGTTACATAATTCGCATCACGATTCAGGCCGACCTTCTAGAAAAATGACACACGCACACGAAGCGATCCGTGAGGAGGTACGGGGAAATTGCGAGACTCGATTGATTGATGTACTAGAGCTATAGGTTCCTGGACGACCTTTGATTGCCCCGTATTTGTGACATTAGTTTCGTTAACGTTGTTCGTCGGTCAGGTCCTCCAACAGGTTTATTGAACGCGGCTTCTCGCAGAGTCGAGCAACGACACGCTGCAGGTGGCCCCGCCTAGTTTGGATGGGTCCAGTGGCGTCTGAAGTGACCACCCCCTCCCTGTTCGAACCGTCTATAAACCATTGAAAAACAGTAGCAAATCGCAGCGTTGGAGCTAGCTTCGGAGCAATACACGGGACCGGACAGAGCAGAACAAACCACAGCTTTCTGGGTCTGGCTATCGTGTTGATTTTCCTACAACCCACGTGCGATGTCACAGGCGGCGTCAAATCCTCAATTAACGATCTCAGCAACCACCAATATACCTGATCCACGACACCGAATGCGTCTGTCCGAATTATGGGGCATTCTGAAACTAAATGATACCCATCATCCATGTATTGGTGCTTCATGAAAGTCGTCGTGAAGAACTTGAAGGCCGCGGGGTTCTCCTTGCGCAGGTGTTCGGCGACTGCGAAACCGTCAGCGAACGTGCTCTCGCCACCCTCAGCCGCCGGCATAAGGCAGCTTAGAACCTACGTGGGACAAGGGTTGCCCGAGCGGGTGTTTGGGTTAGTGTCCAGACGCTTAATGCGTCAGCAACGGTGATGCTCACCGCAGAAGGCAGGGTACGTATTCCGTTCGGACCTCAAGCTTGAAGAAATATCGTATTCGTTGGACTTCAATGCAATCTAGCGAGCAACATTACAAGCACGAGTAGTAGATGCTTCCCAAGGTCTATCCTAGCGAACAACATTACCAGCATGCGTAGGAGATGCTCCCAAGGTCGCCCTCGAACAACACTACGATGGAGAGGTCGCAGATGTTATTTAATGCCCGGACATCAATATTTTACAACAGCGTATATTCGAAACTGGCCTTGACACGATGTATAAGCGAGTGCAGACGCGCGTACATCATCGCTTTTCAGACTTGGCAGTACGGCACGGTTGATCCCCTATCTAAACACGCCGACTTCCGTGTTGGGCCACGTTAGATGTGGTTCCAAGGGCAAACACCTACTACGCGCGATAGCCACGCCTATACAGTTTGATCAGTGAGGTCTATAGTTTGCCTTGCTCCATTTGAACTGGTCTTTGAGGCGAGGGTCTTCGTTGAAGAGATACGGGATAGCTCCTCAGGATGACCAATCGTGCTGTCATCCTATACCCACGTTCGCCCACCCCATCTGCCACGCGCTCGTCAACCGAACCGATCTGCGCGATACAGCAAAGTTTTCAACAGTTTGTAATATATTATCCAGTGTAGTTGAATGTGCTGAAAACGAAGGGAATGTTTGGTATACCATCAGAGCAGGCATCCGATCTATGTTCAACTTGTCTGACTTTAATCTACAAATTCACCTGTAGGCCAGGTGGCTCCGCAATGTACGTATGGTCCGTGTGAAGCGCCAGCCCGTCGGCCGTGTAAGCAAAATCGTCAACCAAGGCACCGGCATCACTCGGCTCGGTCGAGACGCCCCACACATCCTTGCCGAGCATGGTACCCATGACGTGTCCAGCTAGCTTCAGCGCAAGTGCCTCCGTTGCGGATGAATCGGTCGGGACCCCTCGCACAAGTGCGATACCGTGCGACTTCAAGACGCTTCTAAGCTCCGAAGCTACCGTCCGGGGAGTTGAGAATAACGATGATGGTGTTGCCGGTGACGAGTGTTTATCGTCTTCCATGATCTCCTCGTACTCAAATTGGGGGGGGCTGTTTCCTTCGGATGAGGAAGACAACACGCCTTTACCCCACAGCACAGGAGTGGGGTCTGGCTTTTCAGCGCAGGTCGACGCGCCGAGCTGCCGGCGGAGAGTGCGGGCGGTTTCCGAGGTGCAATGCTGCCGGAGTCGTGAGATCGCTACAGTGCACTCCTCTTTTTCCCCCGAACTGTTGTCGTCTGCATCCCAGCGCAGTCGGAGCACCTGTGGAGGCCTTTGGTCTAAATGTTTGCTGGGACTATTGGCGTTGGATGACACCTGTTCCACTGACGCGTCACTTATCTGCGTGTCGCTGGATACGGGGACTATGTCGAACTGTTTACATGCGGAGCAGTTGAAAAAAAATTCGGAACGAGAGGGGTTAAACAGGAGACAGGTCAGGTCACTTGCTTGATGATGTGGCAATGATGCTCTGCTCCTGCCGCTGCTTTCGCTTCTACTGTCTCTGCTGGTGATGGTGGTCACCGATGCTATCGTATATAACGAACAAGACGGGGAAACGACATCCTTACCATACCTCCCTGACCCTTCAAACGAGAAATGGCAAATACGATAAAAAAAGTTGCCCTGGACCACGATTAAACGAGGTGATGGGCTTGATAAAGGAACTGAGATTACATGTTTTGCTCGAGCGGAAAATATTGTAGGCGAATGTCGCAGGTTGATACCATTACACCGGGAGTGCTGGGGTTGAGGGCATCGTACAGGCACTCGGGACACTCGTCTCGAACGATGCGGGTGTAGCAACGTGGACCAACGTAGCACACCACGGGGTGTACCACACTGAGCGGTTATTGACACATTGTGGGGTTTCCTAATAGGCATTCTACGATGTGAGTTCACCCTCACAATGAAGAGCTCCTATACCTCCCCGAGGTGAAAAGTGGAAATCAACGTGGACAAACATACAAATGCGATCGACGATCCATGCACGTATTACGTGGCCTTACGCATTGTGCCTGATTTCAAATATCACAATATATAACAGGTACTCTTATGCGGCCAGGATCTAACGCGGTCTCAAGTATGAGGCGCCCAGTAAGCAGGCCGAGGCGGTTGAGATTTCATTCTTTCTCAAATATGATCATCTCCACTCTGATGGTGCTAACTCACGGCGCACAAGAGGGGATCGCGGCCACAACTGCGCGGTTGGGGTTGTAGACACTTTCAGGTTGGTGATTTCTTTACATGTTTGTGCGGTGGAGGGCGTGATACGTTTTGCGGCATTCTGACAACCCCTGTAGAGGCGGCCCTCAAGGAAACGGTTAGCGTATCACTACCAATTACTTGTCAGAGTCGCTTCGTTCCGTGAACGGCGTTTTTGTGTTGTCTTGACTGTGAACCATTCGCTACACCCAACGGCATCGGTAAAACCTGAACTCATCCTGAGGTTTCATCAAAGAGGGAGTACAAAGAGCGTCGTCGTAAAACTGCGAGACGAGAAAAAAAAAAGTACTGTTGACGCGTCCCAACCAGGCTCAAGCTATTGCATTTTGCGACGTGTAGCTTGATGAACCAACAAAAACCAAAGCCGACACCACACACATAAAACCGAAGGAACGAAAAAATATCCACCAAAGGAGTGAGGGGTTTCCGGACGAGCTTGCGAAATACACTCTCCCAATTGGTTTTGTCTCGGTTTGTAGACCCCGCCCTGCGTGGGTCTCGAACCCGCGTAATGGGGTATCGAGTTCGGCCTGTTTGTCGAGGAAAATACACCCCTACGTGTAATTGTCTTCGTGACGATTTTCAGGTGTCAACACCATACCTTCCGCTGCTTAGTGTTGGCGACGAATGACCCATCGCAGTGGTCCCGCAACCATAAGAGCGAGAACTCGCTTTCGTGCCCATCCACCCACGACAGCTTAACCCTGTGCCTCCCTTGCAGAACTGCGGCCTCCGAAACACCTTCCGAACCCCCGTCGAGAAAGCTTTTCCAGGAGAGATAGCCGACGACCCCGTCGGACGAAGGTTGCGTTTGAGCAACTACGGGCGCCATGTTAGACAGGAGTTTCGGTACCGTACGTTGTCCCGTGTGCTGACTCTCGGCGAACGTCTCGCACTCAGCTGAATCGGACAACAACGCCGTAGAAAAAACAACGGGTGGTTACGCGGAGTCAGTGTCGCCGGTTTTGTCCGAAAAGGGAAAGTGTTTCTGGTGAAAGTATCGGGAAACAAACATCATCGCAAGCAAAAAAATCGCAGTTTATTTATATTGTATCTTCTGTTGTACTGGGCACAACAAAACGTACACAGCACCAACCACTGCGAAATCTCATGTGTGGCGCGTGCAATGCACACGTGCCTGCTCTACATCTGCGTGCAGAAGGAGAACGGGACGTACTCCAAGTAGTACAACAGCTCCAAACGGCAGATCATACCTATCGGAAGCCATGGCATTTCACATTGAAAGAGTCGTGGTTTCATGGTGAAGTTTTACACGAAAATCCAGTGCCGGGAGAAGTCCACAAGCACACAGCGTTTGCACGGAGCCAAGTCATAATTGCATACGATGCGGTACCTTGGACAAAGGAGCAGGTCTGGAAGAGCAGTTGTGTGAGATGAGAGCTGTAAGAGTCACTCAAACTTAGGTGCGTGCATCTATTTGTCAACATGAGCACTTTGCAGCCGAGAGAAACCATTAGTGAGAGGTAAGCTGACCATAACCCGGAACACACGTTGACAGTGAGACGTGACCGCTTTATAACCGCTCGACAGAGGAGGGTTAGAGTTCAATGCGGCCGGCACGAGGATAAGTAACGCTTTCCAAGTCTCTGTCATCATGCCATGCCCCCTGATTTTCACTCGAACACCGATTTCCATTTCACAGTCGACCGGTGCTTGGTCTTGTCAGCCAACTGCAGTGAGCGCTTACCTGCCATGGCTGCACTAACGTACTGCGTGAAGAACACACCCGTCGTACAACAGCAGCACCAGCACGGTCACCCTCTTGGTGGATTTCTGGCTATTTTTCGGCTGCCGGCTCCATGTGTGGCATCATTTGTGTTTCTGGTGTTTTCGAACTGAGTTAGCTTGTGAGAGGCCCTACTACATTCGAACGGTAGATACCTCTACCAGGTGGCTGCTACCGAAGAGCCTAACCTACTGAAGATCGGGTCGGGTCAGCATATTCACGCGGTCGAAGAGGCAGATACTAGTTCTTTGTCATCACAAGAGCGACAGGTGAAATTGAGGCTCGAAACAAGACGCACATGTCGAAGTACGTTAAACAAGTTAATGTTCGCGGGGGAAAGTACCCGCCGCACATCCCCAGGTTTCCGGGTGACTACCTATATTTATATTTGTTTTCCGTAAGAAAATTCGCTTTGTTTTTCTCCACAAGCTCATCCAACCCTCCGGGTCAATCGCGACAGCAGAAAGCGCGTGGTGGACCAAATTGTGCGATCACAATATTATTCCCTTGAAATTGGGCTTTGTCTGGATCAAAACTCTTAGAAAAAGATTAAAACCTCGACTTATGGTGCACTCGAGTTTCGTCCAATTCTCAGGTATATAAATTGAACAAAAAACAATCGCTAGTTTAATGTTTGCACTTCACATGCAGACAACTACAGCCCATCACCGGGTACGACAGACTGAAAAAGAGCAGAAAAGTTCGAGTGGATACAAGCATGTAAGGGGGAAATGTGCACCTGGCGTCAGACAACAGTTATAGGCAGCTCGGAACGATGCTCAAGGTGGTTTCGTCAACTCGAAGTCGCGAGTCAGCAAGACATGGAGAAGTCCCAAATTTGTAAGAAACGGAACGTTCAGCAGTAGTATTACGAGGCACCGTAGTAAACAGGACCAAATATTGTTGGTGAAGAAAGCTAAATACGTAGGTTTTTGTGTGTAACGTAGGTCCTATTCAATATCGTCCTCCGTAATAGTACGACAGCGAATTTTTCGTTGAAAAGCTGCTTCCACCGGACGTTCGTTGTCTGTTGGACAGGCGGCTGAGATCAACTGATTTGGACGAGAGTCGAAGGTACAACGGAAGGTAGACAGCCTGAGACAGAGCTAAACATGTATCTAAAGCGCGGGTGGCTTGAGTTCTTACATTTGTTCAAGAGGTTGGGCCCTGCGGTGACGCGCCACAAACAGGTGCCAAGACAGCTTTGGGAGCCCATCCCCCCCAATCTCACCGCCGGGGAATGATGCTTTGACGACCGCGTACTTGAGTGCCCCGGTTTTCCGCCGGGGACGGGCACGCGGCATCGCTTTCTACGCTTTCCCTCCATATTTTAGAGCGGCGAATTACAAAACCTTGGTGAACAATAGTCATGTGTGCTACCGGTATACGGAAAAACGATAAATATTAACACTTTTTATTGTTGATTCGATGCACAAGCCACCTGAACCTTCCTTACCGTGCTACTTCACCGTGTGGCCGTGATATTCCGGGTTTAAACGCGCGGAATGTGTGAAAATATGTACGATAGGGGGCGACTGTGGGCGGGACAACGGTTTCCCGCTGTGAAGACTGCACCTTTTTTTCTCCGACCCACGTATGTACCGGATATCCGAAAGCAGCAATTTCATTAACTAATAATAGTACCAGGGTAATGAAGAATTATCGTGGATAACTGTGATGCTGAGTTTAGAGTTGTTGTTTGATAGTTGTACGACGGAACTACCATATACAGCATATCAACAACTGAACGTCGTCTTCTTGCTGGTTGACGGCGAGCCCCCCCCGCAACTGCTCGCCACGCTTCATGGGCTCGAGCCGGCGCACTGGCAGTAGTAGCTGCTCTGAGCCCGAATCCATGATTTGCCTTCGGATTTCACGAAGGCGTTTGTACCTTTTCGATGAAGTCATCGATCCCTTTCCATGAAGATTTTCTACTGTTGCTGCTTTCATAGACAAAGCCTGAGAGGTCTTCGCTGTCGTCACTGAAGTCGCTTTTGAGGGCGCTTTGTATTGGCGCCTTTGGAATATCGGCGGGATTCTTCGCCAGATCGCCTGCTGCCTCGATTTCAGGTTCCTCAGAGACAGTCAGGATGGTTCACCTCGTGGCTCATTGTGCCCAGCTGATACCGCGTGACGATACTGTCGTGTGTCGTGCGCAATCCTTTCAGTGTTCAATGTTGGTGGGTGGTGGTTTGTGGGCTAGTCATTCCCATTGGTTGACATATATGTGTGGGTACATGTTTTGAAAAAGCTTCCGAAACATTTTAAACACACCGGGAATACCACGTTCCCGCGGGTCACCGGACCCCAGCGGATAACCTAGTAGCCGGCTCTTGATGACCCAATAACCCGCTGAGACCATTCCGGGTTAGCCCACCGGGTATCTGGGTTTTGTAAAAAACAAAATATAGCAGTCTTCTAAGCGGGAGAACGTCGACCATCGCCCCCATCGTTAACATTTTCACGCGTTCAGCGAATTCAAACCCGTAACGTTACGCCCACGCAATATAGTAGCACGGCGAGGCAAGTGATTAGTTGTGATCGGAGATCGACATGGGTCTTTCGTAGACTACTGAGGAGTTATATATGAATGATGGCTTTCAAGATGTGGCCAAGAGGGTCCGTTGGCATTGGTGGTAGGATTTTGTTTTTCGCCGCGCTTGTGTGCTTGTCGTGGAAGGAGGCGTTCTACGATAGTAGTTCACCTCATCTTTTCCGAGACTTCTCACTCGAGGAGCTCCATACCTCATCCAAAAACTGGCTTGAGCGAAAATCAAGTAGTGTCCCGACGAATAATCCCATGGGCCAAATACACACAAAATATATTTGTCGAAACGTTGCCATTCCGACAACTTTGGGTTAAGGAACCCCGTCATTCACATGTTTCCAGCGGAGATGTGGTACCTCAATCGCAGAACGTGTCGGAGCATAAATCATAGTCTGTAGTATAAAAATATATCTATATCTGGATGCTGCTCTGGGAGCTACTTTTGTGAGGTCCTCTCGATCGGTAACGCGGTACTTTTTGTGCTCTTCGCTCATTGGCCTGCAACCAACCGAGCATTATTCCGACGACTCAGGCCCCATCTATGCCGAGTACTCCACTACAAAACCAACAGCACGCTTGCCAAATGCGGCTGCGTTCGCGCAACACTACAATGTACGGGAGGCACATTTGGACATTCGGCTACTCCCTATCGGGGACGGAATACTAAAAGGGCACCCTGAGCATGACGCGCAGGCGCAACATTAAATATGTCCAGGTGAACCCGCGATATGGTGCGCTTTGCTACCGCGACCGCCTTAGGGTTCACAGGTTCCTGCAAGTTGTGCTTAGCTTCTCGCGGCTTGCAGAGTCCGAGCAGGGCAAGGAGGCTCAACAGGGAGAGCGACACCAAGCGGCCCTGGTAGCGGCTGTTGTGTGCGACATCTGGAAAGATCGGACACAACTGGGTCCATCTGTGCGATCGGCGCTACTGCGCTTGTCGTACCTGGTACGTAGCACATCTGCACCAGACGGCTTCCTGCTCTCGTACAAGTACGAGTACGGTCTCGCATGGGTACGAGTACACTTATGTTATGTAGTCGCACTCGTATATGTGAGTGCTTGTTTACAGCAAGTCAGATGGTCTCCTGCTCTCCTGCGAGTACGAGTCAGTCTCGAAAATACGAGTACAGTGTCGTATAATACAAGTACGAGTGCACACTGGCAAGTGAATATTTATGAGTAGTGTCCCCACTTCCTCCCTCAATTTCGGAGGCGTCGCCGGCCAAAAATATTTTACCGTCTACGCAAACTCTCCCAAAACACGATGGAAAGGAAATTCACTTTTTTCAGGGTCGGTAAAGTATTTTTCTAAAAAGTCTTCCGCGCAAACTCTCTAGTGTCTGTCCCCTAAAATCCAACCCACAGCCTTCCTCAGCTATAACGACAACAAAGAGAAACCCTCGATCAAAATGGACACTCAAAATCGAAGAAGGCTGAAACCGTTCAAGGGGTAGGATATGATATGTTCTCGACACTTACAACCGATGCCAGATACTTCAGACTAATCTACTCTGAGGGAAAATGGCGAAAGGGAGCAAACAAACTAGGGCGAACATGAATACATGGAACCAAGAAAATATTGAGGAAACACGGCAGAAAGCAGGGGATAATAATATTTAGCTTCAGATCAAGTAGCAGTAGAAATGACTTTTAACACATACTTGTGGAAGACAGGTTCCGGGAAGGGTTCGTAGAATTGTCGTCGCACATGTACTCATGAAAGATACATCAGAAGTGTTATCACATCTGAGCATCTTTTCGAGAGCCGGGAGGACTCGGCTCAATAACCCGAGCCTCCTTGAAGTTGAGACGGGCCTTGTTTGCCCGCCCGAACTTCAATTCTCTCGATCTCTCCTATCTCCATGCTGCTAACTCAACGTGGGAGGCTCTCTCCATGCCCCAAATATAAGGAAGTAAAAGTGCAGCCCTTGGTAGCGTGTCAAATCTGCCACTTCATTCGGGACCTTTTGTGACTCTACGAAGTAGGGGCACCATATTGGCGTCGACGATAAGATTTGAACTCACGCGGGCAATATTAATACACCTTGCTCATATTAAATTCAACCGTCCGCGGGAGAAACCACCAGCACCTCAATTTGACAAACTGACAAAATTCTTTGGGGGAAAACAAATCCAATCACTTGCGCTGGATCATCCAGACCAAATTCTACTCCGAATTGAGTCAGATATCGTTGACAGGGTGGTCAGCCACGAACGTGGTCCTGGCAGGAAAAGTACCCGCAATGACAAGTACCATTTACGTCTGCAAGGCTATGGTCCTGAATCAGACATTAAATCTCGAGCAGACGAAGTACCACAATGTCACGAACTTTTTCCTGCATACAGAACCGCTAATGGTCTGACTAATCGCGCTTGCCACAATGATCCCGTCTAGTAACTTTTGGTAACGAAAGCGTGATCAAAACACGAAAGAAGCAACAAACCAGTTGAGCGCTCTACAAAACCAAAAAAAATAAACTGAATGCTCAGCAGCAAATATGAGAGACACGAAAGCAATTTTTTTGTGAAAGCTTGGAAGGGGCCAAGCTCAACCACAGTGGAGAAATAACATACGTTTGAGCGTATGTGGACAGGGAGACGAGCCATTGAAAAAAAGAGAGAAAAAGTTGTAGGTGATTAGATCGTTATTGGAATCTGGTTTAGCAAACCGAACGACAAACGACAAAGTTAACCAAACAATCACCGGTTGCTGCGTAGTCTGGCATCGATCAAGGCATATAAGGAAATAAAAAGCTCGTGACATGAGTAATATTTTAGCTGTATCAGATCAATACTCAGGCAGTACGGTCCACGTGAACCTAGCCCGCACGTCTATAAGATGCTGACAATTTTTCTCAAAACTGACTTGTGTTTTCGATATCATCGGCGAGGACAATATGGTCAACTCAAAAGACAACAAATCCAGATTATACATTGATCAAAGTATAACTTAGATATTAAGTGGTTCGTATCTAGCACACCTCAAATCATTTGAAAGGTAGCAGACGTTCTTTTAACAAAATAGTTCACCCAAGCTCTATCAGCTACCATGGGAATGTTAACGTCGTGCGGCCACACTTAGTTTTACGTTGAGTCATAAATGGGAGCACTCATGAAGACTCCGAAATGAAATTGAGCTGTAATCATGCTAACTAACTAGTGTGTGGAGTTCTTATACTGGCCAGTGTTTTAAAACACAACAGGGAGGAGACGAACAACTAAGACGAGTAAGTTTGAGTAGACGATCCGAAGTAAAACGCTTTACGTCCAATACCTTTACCTCCACAGTGAGTATCATTTCCTTACTGAATAATCGCCACAATTAATCTCTAGCGCAGATGTGTTTGTAGCGCATGAAGAGGAGGGTACTGTGGAGGACAGGTTTCGGAAAAGGTTCGTAGAATGGTCGTTGCACATGTACCAATGGAAAATACAACAGAAGTGTCATCACATCTGGGAATCTTTCCGAGAAGCGGGAGAACTCGGCTTATTAACCCGAGCCTCCTTGAAGTCGAGACGGGCCTTGTTTGCCCGCACGAACTTTTACTCTCTCGATCTCTCCTTTCTTCACGCTGCTAACCCAACGTGGAGGGCTTTCTCTTTGTCTTCAATATAAGGAAGTGAAAGTGCAGCCCTGGGTAGCGTGTCAAAGCTACCATATTCATCGTTCATAATAGGTGAGGAAGGAGGAGAAGAGCTTGCTCTACGATCACCCCGGATTCTGGTTTCCATAAGGAGGCCTGAAAGGAAGGGGGGGAACAGCAGTGAAGAATACTAATATCGACTGCTATTACAGCGGCAGTATACTTTTTATGTGTAGTATACATACCTCGTACTCAATTCGCTTTACTGCACTATTGAAAACATTTTCAGTCTGTGCTGCTGTTAATATATGTGCTTGACCGTTCAAGGATCGTGTTCACCCGGAACGAAACAACACATACATTCATATTACGTGAGACGAATATAATCGAAGAAATTCAAAATAAAAGTTGATACGCGCCCGTATTTGATCAGAACCGTATACTGCGACCACGGACCGCATTCAATTATGGCGATGAGTGAGGCAACAACGATACACAGATGCTCCGAGTACCTTCGGGTGAAGCAACGAGTATTGGAGGTAAATTACTTCAGGTACTTCGCATGCTCAAGAGTATTTCAGGGTTCGATACTCCGGGATACTGCTCGTACTCGGAGTATTTCGGGTACATGATCACTCTTAATACTGCTTGTACTCGGGAGTATTTCATGGTTCGATACTCTAGAATGCTGCTGTGCTCTTCAGTTCTTGGGGTTCACTACACTGGGATACTCGTTGTATAATTGAAGTATCTGGGGATCTTGTACTGCTCCTACTTAAAGTACTCGCAGAATTTGGTCATTTCGTACTGCTAATACCTTCAATACTCGGGACTATCTCAGGGGTTTGTACTGCTAGGGACGAGTAATACGCGGAGCATTTCAGGGTTTCATACTCGAAGATACTCCGGGTTAGAGTATCACTCGGAGTATTTTGCTCGAATGCTGAAGTATTTCGGGGTTCAATACTCGCAGTACTCGCAATACTCTGATTATTTGGGTCTTCCGCACTGCCAACGCTCAAAGTACTCCGAGTATTTAGGCCGTCCGTACTGCTCGTACCCCAAGTACTCCGTGTAGCATCAGCATCAGCATCAGGCACGGGGACGACGACACCACCCTCTGATGAAAACGTCAGGGACGCGGTGGGGAAGTATTTTGTGCAGGTGGGGATCGTTCTTGAGACTCCGGCTACTGCTCTTTTTGTTGCAGCGCCTCTAACATTTCTGCTGCACACTCTTCAGCAACGGGCGAAGAAACGATCATGCTGTGTAGCGGGCAACGCCACCAGATAGGGGCAGACGCCTACGGAGGAAGCGCCTTTCCCGCTCTATTCTTCTACCGGAATGGTATTGGACATACTCTGTTATAAATACTGAGGTGTGTGGTTGTGATGGTGTGTGAGATGATGGTGCGAGTCAACAGTAGGCTGTAGCAAAATCTGAATCTTCCCTCATTCACTTGCCAGTTCGTTTTATCATTTCAAGAATACGCGCGAACAAGCTTTCCTACAAAATGTGAAATTTAGTACAAACGGCATATATATCGACGGAACAAATTACGCTGCTTCCAAAGCTGAGTATCAACTATATATTCAGTCGAACTCACAGCTGACGTATTCGATAACTTGAAAACAAAAAAAAAACGGCCGGGGTCCCGAACTCGGGAAATAGTTTAATACCTCTATCTTGACTCAAAATTTTGTTTAGATTTTTATTGTTCGCGATCAATCACTCTTTTCTGGTGAAGCTGCGTAAAAAAGAAAAAAACACTCATAGAGCACAGGACACCTGATAAGAAACAAGAGATGAGGTCCAGACTAAATTCCAATTTGAGAGAAGGTACTTCATACAACTGGTTTCAAGACAACGATTCTCTAATTTCTTATGCTTCTCTAAATTCCAGCCTGGATTTTCTTCTTGGCCTGTTGCTCATGAGGCCACGTTTACTGTAAGTGTAGGCTCACGTCCGCAGGAAAAGGTTTCTGCTGGTTTCATAGCAAGAAAGAAACGCAAGTTTGGCATCGAGGCTCGGTTTCGTATTTAGATGTCACCATTGAGCACAGTCTATCATTATTAGTCAATATATCATACGTCTGGTATTGAGTATACCACCCAACCCTGCAGATTTACTACCCTTACGCGATGAATTTCTTTTTTATGAGCTTCAATTACTTACGAGACCAGCGGCTTTGCAGTGTTTCCGAGCAATTATTTGTTTTTCGTGACACAAAACAAGCCACATTGAAACTCGTAAATACACGACTGAATTTCTGACCAGCGGGGGGGCTCTGTATGAAGTATATTTCTGATACTGCCCGTGCTTTCAAGTACGTCGCAGTTCAATATTCTAGACACTGCTTGAAATACAAGTGATTCAGGGGTGAATACTTTAGATACTGCTTGCACTCGTAGTGTTTCGGGGTTCGAAACTCTGGAATACTGCTTCACTCCGAGTATTATAGGATTCGATACTTGGAATACTTTACGTACTTGAAGTATTTGCAGATTGTGTACAGTTTGGGGTTCAATACTTAAAATAACTTCTGTACTTGAAGTATTCAGAGATTCTGTGCTGCTCTTACTTTGAGTACAAGGAGTATTCGGATATTTTGAACTGCGAATACTTCAATACTCGAGAACTTCAGGGTTTCCTACTCCGAGGTACGAGTCATACACGAAGTATTTCAGGGTTTTAAACTTCAAGGTACGCCGGGTTAGAGTATTACTCGGAGTATTTTACTCGGATGATGAAGTATTCCTGGCTTTAATCTCGCAACACCCAGAGTACTCCGAGTAATCTATGTTCTTCTACTCCAGGTACTGCTTGTACTCGAGTATGCGTACTGCACATACTCCCAGTACTCCGAGTATTGGGCCTCCAGTACTGCTCATATTCCTACTACGAGTATTTTGGCATCCAGTAATTCAACACTCGGAGTACGAAAATTACTCGATACTCCGCGTATCGAGTATATATACTCGAAGCACTTGTTGTGCAATAATACTCTTCAAAAAGCCCGAAGTCTAAAAAATATATTCCAATGGGAAAGGGAAAAACTAAATAGAGTAATTACTCGTGCGGAAATCAGGGGAGACGTATATGTTCGAAACGGCGCATCGAATGGAGCAAAAGCGGCGAAACGGAATTGCAGTACTGCAAGGGTTAAGCTTCCTTCTAAAACCAACACGCAGAAGAACAAAGGACAACACACATCACGAATCCTTGTGCTAGCAGTAGAAGTATAGTATCGCACACAAGGCAGTGTTCTTTTTTAGATTGAAGGAAAGTGAAGAGAGAAGGGGATGCTGCTCTATTATCGACCGCAGATCTATTAATCGATTCAAGGTATATATTGTGAGGTGGCACGAGGATGGGGCTAAGATGAGTAGGCAGCGCCACGCATCCGCCGTGGGTGGCGTTTAACGGAATGAAAGGGAGCGGGGCCACTGAAGGAAGGGCAAAAAACCCGGCCGAGGGAATGCGGAGAGGGAGGGGAGCAGGAGGAGTAAAAGGAAAACTGCGGTGGACGGAAGAAGGAAGGAGATTGCAGACAGGATATGAAGGCACCAGACCGATTAGAAAGTAGAACTGACTGCTGTACTACTCGTGCCACCAACTGGACCAATGGTGCAGCTGGTTCGAACGTGGCCCTCTTTTGTGTTTTCTTGTTATTTATTCTTCAATTACTTATTAATTTGTTTCAAGTGGTTTCTTTCTTTCTTTCATGCGCTGATTCTCTGTGATTTT
>JBBMHQ010005784.1:0-18370 GCA_037834295.1 Postelsia palmaeformis
GCCAGCGTGGGACACTAGACCTGCCTGTGGATTGAATATCGGTACCCATTGTCTCCGTACGTTCTTTGGTGGCCGTGGCCGTTGCTCTTCGCCCGATTTATCGACGGTATCGCGTTCGCACTACTCGTGCACTCTCGAAGCGTGTCCTCGGGGCACATGAAATACAGAGAAAACGTGACCGACGCTGAAATCAGTGAAGACGTACAGTATACCAAGTAGTACTTATCACGCACGTGTGGAGTATCGCTTAAGCCAGCCCAAAGAATGTCGATGGGGTCTCCACCTCCAGGAGACATCGTGACGAAACAAATATCCACGAACAACGTCAAACCGTATCCAATAGGAAGGGCGCCAAGAACGAGCTCACGGCGAACGTTCGAGTAGTCGGGCCATGGCGAATATCGGGCGGAGCGATCTTTCGTACCAGGTAAAAAGAGGATAGTTCAAACTTCCGATTGTGAGAATATATTAAATTAGTGATATGCTGGTGTGCTGTACAGACTCCGTGACCGAGTTGGACATCTTGCAAATACAGCATAGTTGCGTTTTCATCGCGTACGTGTTTTCGGAGCTACCACGAGGATTACTGTACGTCTCGGGTTCTCGGGTGCGGGAGTACTACGCTCGGACCGAGAAGAAGGTGTAAAGGTACTGTCAGCCATACTCCAACACTTTGCCTCATACTTGAAGAGCTAAACGCGCGTCGCTGCACTGAGGTCGGTGTTTGTCAATAGCCGGCTTTTAACCGCGTCTCTTGTTCGAAATCAGTTTGCGAAACTTGTCAACTTCGCCTCGGGTGTTTGCGGCTGCCTCGGCGAAGGTATCTTCTCGCTAACTTGAACCATCTTTAGGACACGCAAGTTTGAGTTCTGGCTTCCATCCCCGAGAAAAACCCTTATTTTGTGCGCACGCGCGTCCGACCTAGTTTGCTGCTTAGTCGGATCCCGTATGTTTTGTAGCTGGCTGCCGACCCCAGGCGTCTGCACCAGCGTCATCAGCGTTGCCCGTGGGGTCGTGCTTAGCTCTGTAGCTTTTTAAGAGCCACCTGCAGGCTCGAGCCAGTTAAGTCCCTGAGTCCCATTCGTGAGCTTCCTAGCTGGCATATGAGGCAGTCGCGCCACTTGCAGCAGCTGCCACACGTGATAGCAGGTGCCCGGCCGGCCAGATAGGCATGTGCAGTAAACCCTGATGACCTCCGTTCTAATTTGATGCGGCCGCACGCCTTCATTTTGGTTTTTATCTACCAGGCATCGTTTTCGTCACTCTCGCGGACCTGTGGAATGGCGTTGTCAAACGCGTAGTCGTTCAGCTTCACAACGGCGACGACCTCGAGTGGCCCAGCTCGTGTTGATGATATCGTATCGTGTTGTCTTCTATGTACTTGCGGCACTCCAGTGACATTCCGCGGCAAGGAATGTCTTTGCCAAGTAACCGGACACAGACATTAGAAATGTAACCGACCAGAGAATGAACAACGAGAAGGCACGTATTATGAATATTCAAAATGCAATGACCGGTGGTGTACCGCGACGATCCTTAGGGACGGCCAGAGACGTGATCGCCAGAGTTCGCGTGGTATACGTGGAATCGCCTTGTGAGGGTGTCTTATGTTATACGCGAGGTACAATACGCCCAAGAGATCGCCAAGAGGACGCTCGGATGGGCAAGCCTGCTCAGGCCTCTAGTCCGACGTGGATGACGGGGTGTGTGTCTTTACCGCTTAAAATGTCAGATACGTTTCTTACAGTTCGTCGTGGAAAGGTGGGTATGCCTGCGTCATAAGGCTTAGGAAACAACACCTTGTATGCCACCACAGAAGCAGGATATATTTACAGCAAATCATACATGTGCATCAGAAACAGAAGACACACACATAACACGTGTCCGATATAAATTCCAGACCAAGAAACCAAGCGCACAAGAACACTGCTGCAAGGATACACACGATGTCACTACGGGTCAGCGGCCGTAACGAAGGAAGCGGTGCAGAGAAGTAAAGAGAAAACCGAGAAATCTCCGCGCAGGACATCACGAACGATTGATGATGGTACATTCGGGTAGAATGCCAAGTGCTCTTGAAACTGCAACACCTTGATTTGGAGGCCGGGCCTTCCGATAAAGGGCATGCGAGAAGGTAGTGGTAGGTGGAGAAACTAGGCGAAACGAAAAAAAATTGAAATATATACCCGAAACTTGCGCTGTCACTGATGTACAGTAGCTCTCGTAAGATGAGGCGAGCTAAACTGGCAGTGACATATTTAAACAGCAACATTATACACTGGAGGAAGCGGCATTGTTCGAAATGTGAGAGAGAAAGCGATGTTCGCTGATTAACTCGAAGGAGTGTCCAAAACATCGAATTTGAGATGCTAGTGTTGCGCCATTGACGAAACGCCGGCGAAAAAAATGAAATAAGCGGTAACACGATGAAAGTGGTGGTCTTGACGTGATCCCTAAGGCACTTCGAGCCTATGGTCGGGTCGAAAACAAAACACCGGAAACTTCCAAAGCCGATCGTATATTTGCAGAGAAAATAGATACCGGATTTTCTGCACAGATGGTAAAACACGCCGGAAAGCTCTAAAGGCGGCCAAAACCGTGGAACTCCTAGGGGCTCTAGTTTCACCAGGTACCAGCAAGCGCTACTAGTCGATGGTGAGGGGACTAGTTTCTGGCGCAGGCCTCGTGGCCGGCGACAACGCGTCGACCTTTGGCCTGTCCCTCGCGAACGATACACATCACACTAGTCGCGGTACGAAGTGAACAATATAGGTAACAACACCGCTGTGACAGCGCAATAAAACGTTGACGATGGTGAGGGACTTTGCGCGCACCACTTGGAGTCCGGCATCGATGCGTCGACCCTTATCCCTGCACTTTGCTGACGCTGCGTATCATGTGCGTCGCGACGCACAGCAACGATGCTGTGCCGGTGCGCTCAAAGGTCGTCGATAGTGGCGGAGTTTGCGCCGATCTACGTCTCGTGACCGGCACACCGGCTTGCAGTCGAAACTTGGCGGAATGCATGCTGGTGCATGCCTCGACCTCTAGTAATACATTCGTACCAAAGACACAGGCGTGTGTCACCATAAAGGGCAGCATTCGGTCAGTGCACAAGCTACGCGCCGCAAAACACCCTAGAGCGGATGCTGCTGACCGGAAGATGCCCGTGCATGTCAACCACCGCGGCTATATATAGCACCGGCTCGAGCTAAAGTGGTGCTGGCGCACACCCTCACCGGGACAACCAAGCCCCCACTTCGGTCAGGCCTGGTCACCGTCACCTCTCTCTAATATCCTTCCCGTATTGTCGCCCTGCTCTGCTTGCGCGCCATTTCGTCGCGTCTGTTGTTGCCGTCGTTGTGTTATGTTTCCCGTTCACGTCGTACAGTGTTACCGTCACTACGACCTGTTTGGCGTATGCGCCGTCTCGCCGCGTGTACATTTCACAGTTGCCAGGCGGATACGACGGCGGATGAGGTACTCGGAGCAATGACGGGGGCCAAGGGCGATTAAGAGGCTTCTGCGTCGCTGGTCAACTTTGCAGCCTTTAAGCAGGAAATGGCTCACGAAGTGACCCAGCCTCAGACGGCGCTCCAGAAATCAATGAACGAGATCATCGAAACCTCTCGCTTTCTCGTCCTCGGGAGAAGGGAAGGTGTAACGAGCAGGTTTGTAAGGCAGATTGGAAACTCTGCTGCCGGAACGTCGTTGCTGGACCCCTCCCCCACCACCTCTTTTCTCGGGCAGCTGGCCGGACAGCCGTTCGGGGGCCCTGACGCGGGTGCCCTCCCGCCGACTTCCAGCATCGGCGGCCGATCCGTCGATGGAGACAAAGCCCATCGAGGAGGCCACAAGTGCCCACGCGGGCCTGTGAGGAACCCCCGTTCCCGAACAGGGCAGGATCGCCGTAGGGCCGGTGCGGGCGTTCGGCTGCAACGGATTTAGACGGCGCCTGAGCCGTCGACTCCCCTCTCAGATAGGCAGATCCGCTCCCCGTGGGCCCGGGAGGGTGGGATTACCAGAGCTTTATCTGGTACCGGAACCGTCTGCGCTCAACTCGGCCAGGTAGGTGAGCGTACAGTGGATTCAGAGGAGGCACGGGGGCTCGGCTTGGGGCAGGATTTAACGGCACGGCATCTGCTGCACTCGGTCACGTGGCCGACGACGGGCCGGGTGGTCCTGAATTCAGCTCGGGCGTCTGCGAGAACGGCAGCACCGGCAACCAGTTTAACCACCTTGGGCCGACAGAACGTCAAACAATCACCACCCGCAAAGTGACATCGTGGTCTTAGTATACAGTTCGGCCATGGCAGATCAACTGCCACGGCCGTTAGCCGTCGATGTAGAGCTGGGTTCATGGAGATCACGGTCGACATTTCAGTCGCCGTCCATATGGCATGTTGGATGCGCTGGACGAGCCTGAAGTTCTGACCTTCACATCGTTCGGTGGCATCACCCTTCTACCGGCCTAATATCTCAAACGTTCGGGGCACACGAGCTTTACGATGGCGTCCTCCGGACTCCGGCAAGATGGCACGGACCTCCTTGTGGCGTACGCTTGCTTTGAGGCCCTGAGCCGGCCCTCCAACGCGTGGGCTATGATCCTCAGGGACCTCGTAATGGAGTCCTTCAATGTCACTGATCACCAGGCTAAGCCCAGCGGAGCTTGCGGCTCTGGTCACTCAATACCTAGCGACTCTAACGCTCCACTTGCGCGGTTTCTTCGATTCCTGAGGTCACGCTCGGGCGTACCCCACGCCGGTCTAGTCAATCTCCGCCATACCGGGCCGCACTGGCCCCGTCGTTTCAGTTACGTCGCCTTCGGTGGCCTTATCAACAGCGAAATCGAGCAACAGAGCCTTAGGTCTATCATTGCAGCCGGGGCTGGCGGTGCCGTAGCGAGCAGTGGGGAAAGACTGGTAGCTGCCGCTTTGATGGCACCTGCGTGTGAAACTGGGTCCACCCTGCTCGCAAGACCGGCTACGTCAAAACGCGCGAGGCCACTACCGACGGAGTTCGGCTGATAGCGACGTTGCAGCCAGCGGCGAGGTATTCGGAAAAGCCCTTGTGTCGAGGGTCATGGGCATGAGCATGGCGGGGGCTGGATGTTATGGTGCAAGTAATAGGAGTAGCGACGGCGGCTGCGACGGCTGAGGGGCGGTGGTAGCTGCGATTGTGTCGGGTATGTGACACTCGAGAAATTATACTGAAGGCGGTGGTAGCAGCAGCAGCGGCGGAAGCGGCAGCGGCAGTGGCAGAGGGGCGTCAAGTGGGCGAGCCTCCACTTCCCCGGATTTGGTCAAGACTGATGAATAGGGAGACAGGGCTCTCCCCTTGGTGGGGGAGAGACTGAGTGTGGGGCGTGCGGAAATAAAGCCGTGTGACCACGAACATATTTTTTAATCGACGCATACTCGACCAAGTAGGTTCGGCCCCTGTTCGCGCATTGAAAGCGAAATAAACTTGCCGCACGCGAACACGTAGTCGACCTTACAGATTCGTTTTGGTCCCGACTTTGACGCTGATGGGTCACTTTGGGGTGTGTTGGTGGCAGGAGGAACAGTCTCCACTGGAGGTCACCTAACCAACTCCTTCTAGCGCAACTACAGGCGTTCGCACTGTGGTCAGACGTCTCCAGCGACGCCATCGGGGGGTGTTTTGAAGGGCCCGTTCCCGTGGTCGGCGTGTGATGGCGTGTAAAGAGAGACATCGACGTGAATAGGTCTTGGGGCCAGCGGGTGTCGGGCTATGCCCAGGATAGCTCTTTAGCAGATCCCCCCAGTCGGTTGCGTCGCCCTCTCACCGAGCGTATATGTCAGGTTGTTTGGGCTTTAACCGCTCGTTGGAGGCTTAAAAGGGAGGCTCCGTGTTTCGGCATGTCAGCCTCCACTACGGAATGAATTCATGCTTGAACTAGTAGAGTGGCCTGCGTCGGAGGAGAAGCAAGTCGGTACTATTGCCAATTGCTGTTGTCAGAACACTCTCAGCCGAGTTACACTTCTACCTCGTGAACTCGCTAATGAGTTTTCCCATGTTGTCGCTGCTTGTTCAACGTATATGAGAAGGAGTGGCATTGTCGCACGTAGTCACCGGTACACAAAAGAAATTTCGTCGCCCTTTTATGTGGGACGCGTTGTTGAGAGGACAGGGCCTGACCATGCCGTGGAGCCTAGGTGGCTGGTTTTTTGGCTGTCGTTGGCATTTTGCTTTTGTTTCATGGCGAGGTCTGACGAAATGGTCACCTCTTCGTGCGGATTTGTACTCTCCGTGCTTCGTTTGGAGGGATGTCAGAAAATGTTTTTCACGGAGGAGCGGCGGTTGACGTAGATAGAGTATCACCAGGCCTCCAGCATCGAGGGCGTTTAGTTTAGGCCATCTAGGCGACCAGACTCAGCAAGGACTGGTTATCGTGCGCACACGCCTTCGGGTAGGAGGAAGAGGCGGTGCCGTCGATCTCACGGTGGAGTTGTTGCCGCGACATCCGACATTACCAGCAAGTGCGCCCGCTGTAGTCGTATCGGTACGGTAAGGACGTCAGGATGTAGGGGCACACAAAGGCTCTCGGGGAACTGCGCAAAGTGTTAGCGGAAGCAGCGGATGATTCCAGCGAACTCGACTTCCACTTATTGCGTATCAGCCCAACTACTACGCTTGCGGTCGGGGTGGACGTGCCACAATAACTTTTCCAGAGGGACGATATGTAATGGTTTCCAGAGTCGCTCAAGACGTAAATATGTGATGCCCCAGAGGACGCGGGTATCACATCTCGTAAAATAGCTAAAATGGGAAAGCGAGAGCAGAGACAGTCAGGCCAGCGTAGAGTTTGAGGCCGAAGACCGCAGTATCAATGCGATCTCAGGGTTGGGGTATGTCAATGGTTTACTACCGCTGGGGGTCTCGGTCATCTGGTCCGACCCTGCGTTTGTTGGAGACCCGGCCAGTCGGCTGTGTAGGGAAAGGCCCGGGTACTGAAAGTACTATTGGCAACGAGAGTCAGCGGCCGGTGTCGCCGCTATCGTACCACGCGAGTGCACTCCCGCCCCCGACGTTCCAAAAATTCAGAATAGCATGATACTTCAAAGAATATACAACTAAACACAGAATCATTTGCTAGAAAGCGCTAACTGTTCTAGCGTGGGTAGGCGTAATTTGATGCGGGATTGACCAGGGAAGAAAGTACTGATATAATCACGGATAAATGTAATGCAATAGTCGAGAAGGGAGGCAGTCTAGCTTTGTAGACCGCGGATCTGAGTTAGGATCAAGATAGAAAAAAACAACGGCCGAGCGTTGTCAGGGTTAAACGATGTACCGCTTTCGAGGGCAAACGCGGGCGGGGTGGTCATGCAAGACGGTGGTACTTGTTTTGGCGGTTCACGTTTTTTCGGTTTCGTCGGTGCCGACTTCGGTGATTCAAGGCACTTTAAAAACTGGTAGTACGTTTTATCGGTAATATAACATGGCGGCGTTGGTTTGGCGGTTCTCGGTACTACACATTATAGTGGTATTTTTCGGCGGTGATGCAACACGGTGGTGTTTGACATGGAGGTTCTCGGTCTTCGAAAAAAAGCGGTGTTGGTTCGGCAATAGTTGAAAACAGAGGCTTTTGCTTTGGCGATTTCCGGCCTTCTAAATTCCCTAGTAGTCGCAGACCCAGACACCACACTGTTAGCAGCCCCATACTCTATGCTGATACCAACAGCAGATGGCTTCCCCTCAATATCACTCACTGCTCCACTGGACCATGGCTGAGCGTGGTATAGGCTGGTGTGTGTGAACAGGGCGTGGCATCCCTTCGTTCTTTGTGTACCAAACAATAACCCGAGAACCACATACTAACAGATAATGCAAAAGACAAAACACAACACAAAACACCTACGTGTCAATACAACACAAAACACCGAGCAAAGAATAACACGTAAATAAAGCCCGGTAAGTTTTCAAGTGTTCGAGGTGCCTTCTAGGTGGTTTCGAGAGGAGGCGGCACTGTCTGGGCGGCATAGAAAGTTGGCGGTACCTTTTCAGACGTTGCCTGTATAATATGCCAAATCTGGCGGGAAACCGCCGTAAAACAAAACCGTTCCCCAGCGCGGGATATTATCCAGAAAAGTACCACCCGTAAATCTGGTTTTGAAAAGAGGCAATCGGATAGAAGAATATGCATTCGTTCAAGGGCTAGATTTCCCCAGACACGTAGCAGATAGCATATGATACTCCTCTGTTTACGTGTCACATGCATGTATACGGCTGATTCTTGTAGTGAACCAGGGTGGTTGTCGTATGTGTTTTTTACGTTGTATATGTGTACCCGCTTACCTGCGGACTTTCAGCTGTACCAGTGTTCGTGCCGATCCTTCCATCCTTGATGGAAAAAGCCTGTGACCACAAAGCTACGACGCGGAAAGATTTTGAGCGAAGAAAACAACGTGGACAAGAGTGCAACGCGACTTTCTAGTGTTGAAGAATCGGCACGGGCACTTCTTGTGATGGATGCCGACGGATAGACCGAACGGTGGAATGTGAAGAACAAACACACATAATGTCGTCGTTCTGGAAACATACGTCACGCAGGACATACACATTCTTTCCAAATAGAGAGCACAATTCGCAAGAAGACATCTATCTTGACGAAAACGACGCGTGACCCCACCGAGGGAGATGTGATATGTACTACTGTACAGTCGCGTTCAGTGCATTTTCGTTGCTACCCGGGATACCGCTAATACCTCAAGAATGCGTCAATCGAAGTATCCCCTCCTCCTCCGCATACCAGGATACGCGCTGACTTGCATCGCTCATAAGTGAATATGATCCCAGACTCCAAATGGCGTTGCCAGAACACAGCAGTGACTCTACCAACGTAGCTAAATGCGCTTGGGAGCTTGGCCGATTAGGAGTGTGTAGTGCATCAGGGCCTTGCGCGACTATTAGGAGGAGTTGCTATGTCCCACAGCTCTCACACTTCTCATCCCGCTAAATTAGAGGATAGGGGATGCCGCGTACTTTTATCGAGGAGACCATTACGTACCGCCTACAAACGGTTCGCCGTAAAGACGTCATTACGAAGCAATCTAACATGACTGTGCAACTGATTTCGAAGAAACCGTGCACAAAAATTCAAAACGACCAGTCTGGGTATGGTCTGTGGTGAGCCCGAAAATAGACTACACAGTTGGAGCAAAAAATGTAGACCGAGCGGACCAATACAAGTATGACCGAACGAGTGTATTGCACTCCGAACGTTTAAAGGCAGGAATTGTTGCGGTAGGCTGAATATTCGATGTGCGGCTGGCCAATCGCACGGCTGCTGGCGTGTTTCTTGCCTTTTAGCTGCTCCTGTACGGATGCCAACTGGGAAACCGTAGCCCTCAGTTTGCCCCGAGGCAATGAGGGCCGACAAACGAGATGAAATAAACGCTGACGGCGTGGAGCATTCGCAAGGACCGCACTATAGAGGACACCGGTCGGGACAAGCTCTACATCCGTTGCTCGCCGGACTTCGCAGACGACGTTCTTCTCCTACTGTTCCTGTCCTCAGACTGTTTCGAGTGTTTTTCGCCTCGTCCTATGCGGTCTGAGGTACGCTCACCCGGGAATCAGTGCACTGGTGCGCTTGCGTAACGTCGGGGTCGAACTTGTCGTGTGAGAGGAATAAAGGCAACGGAGTGTGCGCTGGACGGGGTTTAGGTCGCACAATGTCTTTCGTCGCGCGTGCTAAACCTGTGACGTGTGCTTTCGAGTGCATGGCGAAAGCACAATAAAATGAGGCGTCTTTTTTTTCGTTCCCCGTACAAACGGGGAGACAACGTGGCTTAAGGCTTGTCAACGCACTTTCTGTCAAGTGGGTGCGCTCGTCAAGTGCGATTCGGGTATTGGATCACCCACAAACCGCCTGTTTCGGCCTCTGGCCCACCGGGGGCTATCACATCCGCGGCTCGTGATGCGCTTCACACATGCTGGCGTTCGTGCTGCACTGTGTCGCGAAAAACGCACGTCACGAACATCAGCACGAAATACCTGTTCATTTCTACAGAGAGAGGGTCCTACTCTAATCGTTTGTACCATTCAACATACCAAAGTCAGGAGACTCGCCATACTGCTCAACTCGTATAATTTTCGTTGAATATATCTACCTGGTTAGATGTGTTTCTGGCGGTGTAGACGGTGCGATATTCTTGCCTCCAACATGTGTTGCTGGGCAAGGAGTGGTCGCATAGTGTGTGCGTCGAAGCAGGTGCTCGTCTCGAATATGCTCGAGGTAGCGTGGAGGTAAGAGTCAAACTGGAACTCGATTTAGTGATATTTTGTTCACCCGAGGGTGGCGAGGCGAACAAGATCCAGTCGCGATAAAAGTTTTTAGTGTAAGGGTCAAGAGGTTGCTTGCTGACGTAGGGAGGGTCTGTGTGCGTTATAATACACGCCCGCATATATAGTATTGTATTTTGCTAGGGTGGGCTAGCCGCCAACATGCAGTACAGCACAACGGTACAGCAAACAACGTAACATCGTGGTATCCTTCTTGGAAGAGTTGTTAGACGTTCCACACTCTCGAAGACTCAACAAACAATATTCACGTGGACCGTTACGACTTCTAGAGCATATCATGACAACTCTGCCCCTGAGGTCGTATTCATAAGCGGCACGAGTACCGACCAAAATATCGGCACTAACCGTAGAAAGGAGGGGCGAAGAGAGGCTGCTATCTATGTCGCCTCGAATTAGAATCACGACTGGGAGGGCGGAGAGAGAAACGAACGGCGATCTCCACCTCGGCTCGTGCCTTCAGCTTTTAGAGCAAATATACTTTAGCCCTTTCATCTCTCCTCCAAACACGCCAATGTTCTCCTGCCTACGCTACGCGCTCTTTGCAGTTGGTTACGAAGAGGACCCTTGTTAGTGAGAAATATCTCGTTTGGTACATACATAAGGACAAGAACGTTAGCCAGTCTAAAGAGACTGCTTTTCAGCAGACTCCTTGCTTCGGTCGTCGTCTCCCACAAATATCTTCACTGCCAGAAAACCCTGAAGTGTAGTGAGGACCTGCGAGGTTCACGGTACAACGGCTCGTCCTCATCACTACAAAAGACTGAGCTGGCTACAGGCGAGCAACTAATGCAGGCAAATCAGCTGTTCCGTTACAGATGAAGTAGGAATACAGCATGCCCCACCCACACATGCGTTGTACTTCTTTTGTATTGATAGGTAAACAATAGGATAATCTACCCGCTCCAAAGATATTTATGAAGGTACATCGAAAAACACAGGCATTCACGGAAATGCGGGATCGAGCAGGATGACGATGATGATGATCGTGATGATAATATGTTCACATTAGGTCACTTCCACAAAATCCTGCCTGTCGGTACAATAACGGGCTCCACGTTAAATGGATCTCGATGAAAGCAAACAAACAACTACTGCCTCCTAGCTGTGGTATGCCATCCCGTATGACCTGCAGACAAGCAACACTAGGAGCATATCAATGGTGATATACGTACAGTCGAAAAATTGTAGTAAGAAGAAGAGAACATCAAAAATCGGAGAGATAATAAGTAAAAAGGAAGGAACACATAAACGGAAATTATAAAATATCAAAAAACGGATCAGATATACGCTCAAGGCGCAGGCCGGGTCCCGGAGACAAGCTTGAGTTTGCTGCTACGATCAATCGTATGATAAGTCTGGCTGGAGGAACAACGAAAGGACGCCACAGATAGACCATACGGAAGGCAAACATACAAGGAAGATGAGGGTAAAATCAAAGACCTAGCGATCAGCAAAAAATGCGTTTTCCTATGTCCAGTTCGTGAGTCAAGGACGACAAAACCGACACTAACAGGACTAAGATACACGGCCCGAAGACAAATGTCGAAACAATCGGAAGAAAAGGAAATTAAGCGGAGGGTCACACGTACGTTGACGCAGCCAACGCAGAATTACATGGTACGAAGGCGGGTATATAACTTTGTTGCTTGCCTTGGTCATTCGACCACACATCGTTTTCGAGACGGACCATCGTTTCTACTCCCATAATATCGAGTACACCTTCAACATTTTGGTGCCTTTCACGTTTTTTCTGAATCTGACATAGGACCCATTTATTTTCTATCTGGCCCCCTCCTTGTTTCATCGCCTGGGGCCACCATCCACCCCCTAGGATGGCGATTGTTTTCTCTGTTGTTGCTGTCTAATATACCAAGCTACTCCATGTGACATTCACGTATTTCCCTCGTATCTTCTCCAACACATACATCCGCACCTTTAATTCGCATTCTTGTACTATATAGGTGAAAATATGTAATCATTTGCCACACAAGCACATACCATGTGCCTATTCACTTCCTCCTCCGTCCAGCTCCTGGAATTTCTGGTGCTTCTTTGTGGCAGATTCAGATCACCTACACGAACTCGTAGTTCCGGGGGGTTTTGCGAAGTCTGTTGGGCAGTGCAAGTACGTTTTTGTTGCAACCCCTTCGCTCAATCCCCCCTATATCTCGAATGGTATCTCCGATTTAACCTTCTTTCATAGCGGTTGATTTCCCCTTTTTTATGTTTTTTTTTTTTTGCCATCAAACAATGTGCAGCATGATCTTCAACATTGATCACTCATAATATTCCCGAAATCAGAAAACCTCGGAAACCAAAGGAAACCCACGCACCGGGTCTATCACCCTTCTGTGCTATCATTTCTCTTTTCTTTCTGCTTTGTACCTTTCAAACTTCTATGCAGAAATCATGTCTTCTTGGGTTCCTCTTGAGTTGTTCCATACTTCCTCCACTACGTTATCTTACCTTATCCTACCTCGGCCTTTTGGTGATTTCCCCCCTACAGGTCTATCGTCTATGGCTGGCAACCACTTCCTTGGTATATTCCTTGAACTGTACACCCGGTAGTAGTGCCATTGGAACGTTCTCATGTGTCTAGTGCTTGGTTGTCCTGAGGGGGTACATTCCCAGTGATGCTCTTGATACTGTATTACTAGCGGTGCATGAACATCTTGGTATTTTTTTAGCCTCTGCCGAAACAAGTACCGGTTTACTTCTTGCTACCCTCCCTTACTTTTCAAGCGTACTCTAGAGTTAATACTATCACATTAATCAGGATACGTTTCTTGATCTTAGTGACAGGGCGAGAGTCTTTCTTCGGGAACGCATCCATTTTGCATAGTAACGTGTGCATGACATATTTCTACTACTCTTTAGGTTCCTAGATCATTGGTATGAGATCTCTACGCCATGGGGCGTATCCTGACCCACGAGAATAAATCTCTGGATAAATCTTTGTTGTACCTATCATTTCCAACAGCTTCGAATATTGCTCTTTTTTTTAGGCCATCTCATCTTGAAACTCTTCCCATGTTTCGTTTCCTTCTAGTTAACACATTCTCTGATTGTTCAATTTCCCGCCTCGCCCATGTTGGATGTAACTTTCGTTGGTTCACTGTCCGTCCACTCTAGACACCGGTTTGCAGTGTTTACGTGCGCTGCGCTCACGACTACGTCCGTTTCTTCACTTCTGTGATTTGCTCCCACTATTAAGTCACGGATACAGCTATACCACTTTTACACGCACTCTGCCGTGGAATGTCCTCTCCTCGTCGTGTTCAGGAGCTTCCACATCGATTATCCATCATTATCACTTGTTACTCCCCTGCATCGTCCAATGCTCTCGTTCGTGTTTTTTTACTTACGAAGCCTTGCATGAAGATCTCCCGTTTGACTAACTACTACCGGTACCTTTTATTTCTTTTTTTTCATCGGTCCAGCTACTTCTACCTATTCAAACTGCCTCTGCCACATTTCACCGTAGTCTTTGTGGTTACCCTCGTTAGAGTAACACGTCACTCCCCGCTTCCCTTGTTAGTGTATTGATTCATACCAGTATGCTTCTGTCGAACCTATCGTCTTCGATCACCTGTTTTGTGTCGCACAAGTATTCTGTGACAAGAAGCTCATTCTCCCCACCATATTTTTTCTCCTTTTCTGTCTCTCCTTCGTTTACCCTACCCACGCGTACTCCCCAACACTGCATACCATTTCCACTCCTTTTTTTCACACGACTGATGAACTCCTGATATGTCTAGGTCGCCCTATCTTGCCTGTTCGGCAATATCAGCAATATATTTGTAGTAGCGCTTGCCCCCGCCAATTGGACTTCCCCCATCTACCCTACCTCATCGTTCTCCCCACAATATTTTCGGGTAATATCTTTAGGCTGTATGTGTTTGTTTTTGTCGCCGGAATTGTTTCAGTCACTGGGACCTCCTACTCCTGGTACTCGTTTAGAGCCCGGTATTTTTTTTTGTTGCTGAGCGCTACAATACCCCCACGGGCTCTCAGTCTAGAACCAAGAACCAAGTATGTCAACTTTGACGCAATTGCTCCTTTTTTGTGTCTGGCGATCTGCCCATTCTGCCGTCCCCCAATGATGGTATCTCCTATATTCTCGCCCCGCTGATACGTTGGTCATCTTCCTCCAGTGAGGCCATTTCACCGTGCATGTTTCAAAGACGGCTTACTTTACATAAACACTTACACACAGATCGGTATGCCCTTCGTACACTTTCTCTATGGGATGTGTACTTAGCACCATGAGTAACTAACCCACTGATGCTTGCGATCAGGCATTTATTGTAGAAAGCTTGGCCAACGATGCCACCATATTGCGTACCGGATTAATCCTTCACGACATCAAGGTGTCTACGTACCGCTTGGTGTTCCTTCTATCAATTACGAGGTTTTGGTTTCACCGATCAAACTAGGGTTTTACTTCATGTCATGCGCCGTCCACCTCTCCCCTTTATGTGGCCCATGGTATGTGCACCGAATGCCGGAGGATTTTATAAGTAATGTCAAACCAGATCCCCACCGCCCCACGGAAGTCATAGACGTTTTACGGGTGTCTTGCCATAATATCGAACCTTCATGCTGATGGAACATGTCGAAGTGATGATGCCGTGTAGTTGTGTGTGTGCATATAAGGTAGTCTGCCTATATGCTACACTGGTTAAATTGCCCAGGTGTTGTGCTTTCACTACCAGTACATTAGTAAAATATGGGGGAGACTGCAAGAATATCCGTGTGTGTTTTTTCCTTTTGGCTTTCAGATCCATGTCTGGTTGGTCCTCACTGCCCCCATTACCATGGTCGGATTTCCGTCCGTTCTTCTCTTGCCCCCCCCGCCCCCCGCTCCCTTGGGAAACTCTCACAGTCAAAGCTCGGCGCGCTCCACTCAGCTGTGCCTTGTCATCGTGACGACACTTCACCAATTGAAAACCCTTCGGCTGCTCCTTGTTTGTTGTAGTGGACACTAGGCCTCCGTCTCCCGCCCTCTTCCCGATTATACGAATCTTGTCGTTCGCAGCGGCCCCACGTCTCTGCGGCTTGAACTGCATCCCACAAGTTCACGGAGTCAAGGTGTAGGTTCTACGTGTTCGGAAAACGGTGCATCGGACAGGTAGTTCCTGCGTAAAAACCCAAGCAAAATCGACTTATAGCGGACAATATCGTTGTGCACTACCGTATGTATGCCTGGTAGCAGAAATATACCAATCGAATGCCCCTTTGTGATACCTTCCAGCAAAACCAACATTGAAAAAACTAAAGTCAGAACCGATGTCTCATCCGTCCTTCTTTTTCGTATTTTCGCTGGCCTTGCTCACCGCAAAAAAACAAAATGTTATCGCATGCCGCCATGTCACCTCCTGCAACGTATACGCCAACGCCTCTAGGATGCTTGCCAGTTCGACATGACTGAGTTTTTCTGTTTGAGTGCGACAACTCGTAGAATTCACCTATTTTTCATAGGAGCGTCTTGCCATTAACTACCCTGCGTTGCAACACGAACAGAACCGGAGTAGACACAGCAGGACTACGTGAAGCAGATACTCTAAAATCTCACACTGATTTCGCAACACTATAAAAAAAACTGCCCACCCCTCCCCGCACTACCCTTCAAGCGAAACACGAGCCCCGAAACATCGGCTTGATGCGCTCATGTATCACTGCACACGCACCAAGCACTGCTGTACGTACAAACAGGCTACATATGTGGTATGGCTCTGTCATAATCTCTGGTAATTTCACAGTCTACCCGTAAAATCGCACACACCCCTTATATATCCCGCCCCCCCGACATCGTTGTCTCTGAAAGTGAACGCACCTGAAATTGAACCCATTGATCGATGCTGTCATCTACGTGCAAGAAAATCCACCTCTAAAGCGGTTCTTGTTAACATGCATTCCACACTTCATGCGACTCGCCCAACACCTCACGGCGATTTACGCTTGGTACGAGCGATGTCTGCCTGAACGGTAAAATCCCAACGTGCTCCGTCCCAAAATTTCAAGGTTGCGAGGGTCTTTGGCCGTACGGCTACGGCCATGCATGATACCGAGTACACCTTCCTCACACACATGATCACGATTGGTAAAATAGTGTTTCGTGTGGGTTCCGATAGTCACATTACAGTCGGAGGTATGCTGAATACTCCACATCTTAAAAGGGCGCGTCTGACAAAAGTACAGAACACCGAAGCGCAATGTGGTAGATACAATTCCACCCCAACCAGACTACTGCAGCTCCTTCTATGCCCTAGGCACCAGGCCCCGGCGCTGGCAAACTGATTGTGGCCATTTACGTACTTGTCGTGTGTTATCGCAACATAAACTCGAAAATACAGAGCGAAACGTTACGGGGTGTCGCCTAGCAACGAAGGTTCTTATTAGCATGACAGCAGTCAGCTTTATGTCGGCCTCTCAGGTGTAGTCTTCGACTTTTTTTACGTTTTTGAATCCCTCCGTGGGTGCCTATACTTGGGGCATACGATGTTTAGGGCTCCGAGTCCTGTTCCGTTAAAGCCACGCTGGCACGCTCAAGTGATTTGTCAGGTGGACAAAATGAAAACCTCGGGGTTGAAAAGGAACACCGTCATTTTTCCGACCGGCCTATTCGCCCGAAATAACAATACGTATCGCACTTATATTGCAGCTGTTCCCGTTATGGTATCACCTCAAAAATCAATTTTGATTATAAAAGAAGTACACTGACCTCGATTGTGAATGAATAGCAGCAGTACGGGTACGATGTACTAGGTACGAGTACCATGTATACCATCAGGCACAGCAGCAACTTCACAAAGAGAAAAACAGGGCTTCGAATCCGCAGCCAGTGGGTAGCTCCATCCTTATTATGGCCGACGGACAGCCGAGACCTAACAAGCGCACGAAGTCCGTAAATGGTATTTCGGCTTCTGACTCTGGGCGACCTGCCTCTCCATCTGTGGCTTCGAGTGCGTGTAGGGAGGGCAGTTTTTCTACTGAGAAAAGGGGCAAGCCGGAAGAAGAGGAGAGCACATTCGACAAAATCTGGCGTTTGAGCGAAGAAGAGGATGAGCGGCAACGCAACGACGGTGGCACCCATGAGCCGTTGACTCTCAAGGAAAAGCTCTGCGAACGCTCACCGGTAGAGCTTGCTGAGAATCCGGGCCTTTCATCTTTCAGAACAACCCGCCTAGTGTAAGCGGATGGCTTCTCACCTGTGCCAAGGATCAAGCTGGGGAGTGCAAATGCGACACTGCGCTTTTGAAGTGGACGAAGGGTAGCGAGCCGGGTGTAGCTTCCTGTGGCCATCACCAGGCCGAGATTGTGGCGACCCGTGACGATTTTCAGGTGCATCGCCGCTCTTCCTCGTACATTTTCCCCGAAAGAATGTGGGCACTGATTGTCTGGTCTCTACTGCGGTCGGAGATCTTAACCAGGCGTTGTCAGGTGCTGTGCGGGATCTGTGGGCCCTATTTCTTGTTGTCAATTCAGATTGAAGCAGTATAAAAGATTCGTGCAATTTCATGCGCATAGTACGACTCGTGGCCCCGATATGACGAGCTCCCGCGGACATGGTATCCGAAACAAAATAGATCCGTGATAGATGGCTCCTCACATGAATCGATCATGACATAGGAATTAATGATCTACCCTGTTACAGCAGAGGTGTAAATATGACACTAAAACAGGGGAGTATGTAATCTGGCTTATGCTTCACCAAGTGAGACTAATGCACGAGTATTCGTAAGTCTCTATTTTGCACCGGACGGAACAACGAGAGCCGCTGCCAGACGTATACTACGAGTAGTATGAATGTTGTTGTTTCAGTCTACTGGGATAGCTCTCAATGTTTTTTTTGCGTGCGACATCTGTAAGTGATGCGGCGCCGGCTGTGTAACAGCACAGCAGTACAGTCAAGATTGAACATGTAATCGCATTATCTGGTAACATGTAGGCAGTACGGGTCATACAATAGTATGACAACGTGGCCGATGTGTCCTGTATACACAATGAATAATTGGCATGCACATGTGTATGTGTAACC
>JBBMHQ010005895.1:0-18368 GCA_037834295.1 Postelsia palmaeformis
TGCACAAATCATAATTTTTTGTTACAACGTTTATTATTGAGTTCCTACATAAAGTGAATTATTACAAAGTGGTTTTCATGAATTTAAAGCACGGGGCCACAATTAATGTCCATCTTATGTATTGGCTCACCTATATATAGCTTCTATATTATCTGCAGGAATCTGGCCCGACCGCCGTGGGGGCGGGACGGCCTTTTACCTTCCAGCCTAGTTCGTAGGAGGTGTTACCCTCGACGCCCTGCTGGACAAGCCGTGGACACAGGGGCCTCCCCTTCTCCCCCGCGGTACGTGCCTTCATTTTTTATCGCGCATAGGGTTCAGCATTCCCACTGCTCGTCGATTCTCATCGAATGTAGCTGACACACTCTCTCGCGCTTTCCGCTAATCAATTTCTTCTATGGAAGAAAAAGCCCCTGAGCATGCACTCGGTGAGACCTCGAACCCCCGAAATTGATCTCGATAGGCGCGCTGACTGCCCATCAAGCCACAGGGGACATATATGTAAAAATATATATACATAGAATATATATATATGTATACATAAACACCTGTCGTATACATACAATATACTCCTATTAATATTAATACCTGGTACCTTGTTTATTATTTATATATCGTAGTTAATGTAGTTGTCGCTTGCATCGCTCTTTGTGAAGCCGGTATATGGTTGGTGTTTTTTCAATCGAAACGCCTTTGTTGATATGATGTGCTCTTGTCATCTATACCACCTACCTGGTATATGGCATGCTCTCGTGTCCTACCTGCTACTGCTGTGTTATACGACCTGGCACCTGGTACCTGGTGCTGTGCTATGAAAAGCGGAAGGGCCGCCGACCATCAAGCGAAATTTTAGAAGTGTGTGTTTGGTACAAAAAAGAGCACGTCTGCACATACAGCACGCTGTACTTAAATGCCGGGGGGCATTTTTTCTCGGTAAATACCCTCGATACCGACCTGTCGGGTATGCTGGTGGTGGTATAGTGCGGTCGTGCCGATTTACCGAACATCGGAGGAAGTGTCGGGATTCCGCTCTTTAATTACTGGAGTTGTAACGAATTTACGCAAAGGGTCGAGAGACCGGTATCATCGTGTTCGTACGGGACCTCCCTGGCACGCGTTCTGGAGAGTATTCTGTGCCTCACCGAATCTAACCGACGATGTCGGATATATATATCTGCTTATATATACCAGGGCCTTTTATTATTATTCTTATCTAGAGTGGTTCGGAATGGCTTTGATACTCCACCGGACGTTCCGGTGTGGTTCGGTGTACGAAATCGTTACCGGTACCCGGCGCTTCATTCAGTGTGTTCGGTACATCCTGTGAATCGAAGAGCAGAATCGAAGAGCAGTTGCATGTCGCTGAGACAGCAGTAGGGGGGGAATGGGAGGTTGTCCTGATGGGATGATATCGGCCGAGAGGTGAGGCCGAGAGAGAGGAATCACCTGGAGGAAGACGCTGAGAGGAAGTCTAATATATTGTCTATATTATTATTGCTAGATATTCACAAGCCGGCCAAGACGATGTTCGCCTGATCTAACACGTACGTACGTCCTATGCCCTCCAAGTCTCATGACGTTGAGTGATGGGCTGTCGGTTTGCTCCGGCTGGGCATCACGCGCTTGGAGATGGAGGGAGTCGTTCTCACTTTCTACTCTGATCTCAAGACCAACGTGTTGGAGGAGGGGCCGTTAGCGCCGATCGCGTCGGCGGCTATTATTGTCCATTTTCACGAGATGCTGTGACTTGCCGGGGCACCACTTGCGGCAAAACCGTTAACGGCATATTTCACGGTATACCACTGAACCCTCCACGGACCCCCTTGGCATACCATGGCCCCCCACAGCGTAACCCTGAGCCCAACCCAGACCCTAACCCTAACCTAGGTGCCGCGAACATTGGGGCGCTGTGGAGGTTGCCATGGCATTCCGCGGGGTTACCATGGAGTGCCGTGGTGGTTGCCGCGGGGGTTGCCATGGAACCACCAGTGGCATGCCACGGCACCCCCCACGGCGTGCCATGAAACGCTTTGCCACACCATGGGATGCCGTGGGGATGCCATGGTATGCCGTGGGTGGTACCATGGGCATGCCACGCAAATATCAAGTAGTGTTGAAACTCTGCCGTTGGCTGACCCCCACGTGCTCGCCATTGGCGGAGGTTTTCAGGGGAAACAGCGCGGGGCGGGGGAAATTCGGAGGCACCAGGCAGCAGCTGTAGTGGCTGTGTAGAGGCGCCAGACATCTCCAGCATCGGTGCCTGGCAAACGCAGCAGCGACGGTATGGAGGGATGGGGCAGCAGCAGCGGGAATAGCAGCAGCAGCAGCAGCGGGAATAGCAGCAGCAGCGGCAATACGATTTTGGTGCACAACAGCATCAAGGGTGTGTGTGGTCAGG
Source organism: Postelsia palmaeformis (assembly GCA_037834295.1). Lineage (NCBI taxonomy): Eukaryota > Phaeophyceae > Laminariales > Laminariaceae > Postelsia > Postelsia palmaeformis. Next base: position 2,399 of record JBBMHQ010005895.1, read on the forward strand.
TTCTACACAATTAAGATTTTGGCGTAGCATAGCCATGGTAACACCCATAGCGTACCATGACATCCCCACGGCATCCCATGGTGTGGCAAAGCATTTTATGGCACGCCGTGGGGGGTGTGGTTCCATGGCATGCCACGGCTAGTACCATGGCAACCCCCGCGGCAACCACCACGGCACTACATGGTCACCCCACGGAATGTCATGGTAACCCCTACGGCACCCCAATGTTCACTCACGGCTCCTAGGTTGGGATTAGGGTTGGCGTTGGGGTTGGAGTTAGGGTTGGGATTAGGGTTCCATGGTATGCCTTGAAGGCCCGTGGAGGGTTCGGTAGTAAACCGTGGAAGATGCCGTGAAAGGTTTGGCCGCAGGTGGTGCCACGGCATGCAACGACATTTCTTGAGAAATGACAATAATTAATGTACATGGCCGGCAAGCAGTGAACAGCAAAAGTTAACGGAGATCCCCTTTTCGTGGCGCTTTCGGTCTATTTATTTAGACAATGTGTCATGCTCTACATCACCCGCGAGTAATATATCGTGTGTAAATAGTGCTGCCCTCAATACGCACCACTGGGAATTCTGCTGTATGTTAAGAACAAGAGGTTCCCTGGTGAGACGAGATAATATACTTCGTTATTGGTGATGGTAAGGAAAGGGAGCTGGTGTTTTTGGAGTACATCGAGTTACGGTGACGTACAAGTGACTCTAAGGGATGCGTTTTGTTCTTGGGTAAATTTCGAAGTTACTTTGTTCAACGTGCTGCGGGTAGGAGGAGCACGTTATTACTCTGGACCGTACAGGGGGGCATGCCCTCGATGGGTGCGTATTTCGCGCAAGAAAAACTTCGGCTACTCGGGTATCAGCAATGCTGAAGTCTAATAAGCAAATGTAGATACACGTCAACGACTTGCAAAGTTTCCTTGACCACGATCACGATGCTGTTCTACGTGAGACTGCTTGTCAAATGGGCATCGAGGTGCCGGGACGTTTGGGGTATTGTGACGGGTGCGAGAGGGAGGAGGGTCTCGACAAAGCCGTCGCTGAGTCCACATCGCGCCGTCCAGAGAAGAAGCGGCTGCAGTCCTTGTACGCTGGCCTCCCTGGACGCATGACGACGTCAGCGGGCGGCGCTCAGTTTTGCTTGATAGTCGTCGACGACGCCACCAACATTAGCTACCCAGTTGTTTTACCGCACAACAGCGCGGCCGCCAATTCCGACGGCTGTCGTACTTTTCTGACGGCCGCCTATACTAACGGCAGGTCGGCGTGCCTTCACACGTGCAACGGCATCGAATTTACCAACAACGAGATCCAGAAGCTCGTGGCCGACAGCAACATCCGCCTCGTGTACAAGTCCGTCGACGGTCCGAGACGCAACGGGTGGTGGGAGTGGGTGCTGGCTTTGGTTGCCAAGGAGAATGCCGCAGCGTTCCTCGTCTTTCAGCGCATGCAGACGTGGGTCAAGTAGTGTCGTAACCCGTATGGGTCTGAGCAGGAGTCGCGACATTGGCCCCGCAACTTGATACGCGGCGTGGGGCGTCTCGGCCTTGAGTAGTGGGATGCTGATGCGTGTGTTATGCGTGTGGTGGTGGCACGGGTCGTTTAAATCGTAGTGCATATAGATTTCATTTTTGTGATGGAGCTATACGTACTACTGTAGATGTGACAACCTTTGTGAGGATCTGGATCAGCCCATTCTTATCAGCAGATCTTTGTGGCACCCAGGTCGACGTTTTTTTTCAAGACTGGGATATACTGAACGCTGAAGATAACACAACAGGTTTTTCGCTGACGGTACCGTACAGTCGCAGCGAGGTGCGGCAAAGTGGCGTCAAGAGTATTCCTGCGGGGGTTGACCTGGAATTCCATGGGTTCGACGAGGACGAGTCAGCCGTTGACTTGTATTTTCGATCGTTGGTAGGGCAGTCGATGATGTGGCTGGCTAGCCAGATTCGCCGAGACATCCTCAACGCGCTTCGAACTCCGGCAAGCTCCTCTGCGGCACCAAGGTAATGCATCGACAGGCAGCGCTACACATCGTGATGGACATCAAGTATAGGAGTACATGCGTTATTGTCTTTCGGTAGGGTTTGAGTAGGGGGTATTTGGGCTGGATTTTCACGCGGATGCGGGCTATGCAAACAAAACCAAGGGCCGGGGGTCTTTTTTTTTTGGGATGTGCGCTGGCGCCTGTGTATCGTTCTACTCTGAAGGACGCACACCGCGTTACGCTAGCTTTTAGAGAGGCGGAGCGCGTCGAGATGGCCACGGATTTCGGGAGGCAGTTTTCATGCGATAGATATGGAGTTTTATTTGCCCGGGCTGCGATGTGGGGTGCACCAAGGTGAAAGAGGACAACAAGGGGCAACACAGTTGGCGAGAACTCTGTGACTACCCCCGACATGTAGCTGCACATACATTGGTGTCCATCATCCCTTCCGCCGAGAGCCTGTTACTCACGGGGAGCCTGTGGTTTTCGACCACCGTCGGTAGGTACTTTTTTCTCACCAAACCGTTGTACACGCGGAGGAGGCGTTTCGGTTTGACCACAACTTTGACACATTTGTTTGTGGGTTCCAATTTTTTGCTGTTGTCCCGGATACCTCGGGGTGTTTGGTTGATCGGAGCGGGAAGTGTCATGGGAATCGAAGACGGCATTTCGATGCACTCGTGCGTCGAGTAAGGTGAATATGCCAGTTGGTCATGGCGATGTGGTCTTGATCAGTCGTGCTACTGGTCAAGTGCGCACAACGTACAGGGGACTCAACTAGTTGTGTACCACAGACCGGTAGAACTTCAGCCTAGATGCAACGGATTGCGACTTGTTGCATCATACGCTCTCGTGGAGCGTATCTAGCAGGGGGGTCTGTTGTACGAGAAGTTATATTCGAATTGTTCTACAGCAGAAAGGTACTGTTGTTCTGCTCTACTAGATAGAGTGCATGTACAACAGGGGAGGCGACGATATCGGGCGGTGGTTGATATTTTATATACTGAATGTGAAGACGGTGATCTTGGTTCTGTTTGGAGGTTTGATCTGTACATACACTCTCTTTCGCGTTTGTTGGACTTTTCCCTTCTCGAAGTTACTGCCCCCCTCAATTTGAATGATTCATGCGGAAAATGAGATGAAAATATTGTGTAAATGACTGTTCTACGCTGGCCGTTCGTCATGATGGAATTTGTGATTGCTGCCTTACTCTGGTCATTACTTACCAGGGTAGGTTGTTTCACGTGTCAATCTGTGGTATGTTTATGTTCAAGAAGATCTTTCGTGCACCGCACCAACAGTAGAGGGGGCTGCTCGCGATTCTACGTTGATTCTATACTGGTCTACTGGGAATTGGAGCTTACATTCCATTCGTCATATGGAATTTGTGATTGCTGCAACCTGGTCACTACTAGGGTTGTTTCACGTGTCAATTTGTGGTATGTATATGTTCAAGAAAATCTTTCGTGTACCGCATCAACAGTAGGGGGGCTGCTTGCGACTATACGGTGATTTTATACTGGTCTACTGGGAATTGGAGTTTACATTGTGTGGGGTGCTAGTAATTTTCTGAGGTGTACCTGTGGACGAGTCGTTCTCCGGGTATGACCTGGTCTTCGAGGTCAGTCGCTGATGCTACTGTTCATGATACGGTACGACTCGAATGTTTGATATAGTGATATTGTTCGTGTATGTGTGCACATGGAGCCTGTGACACCAAGGTATAGCTCTCTCCTGTGTTCTACAGGTGTGTGGGGTCTCTCCCGACAGTTTGCGGGTCGATCCTATGTTATCTTATCCCTTTTCGAGAAGGCGGTGAGCCGCGTGGTCATATAAGAAACGCTACAGCAGCACATAGATAAACAGCATATGAAGCGGCGCGACGAGAGCCGAGCGAAAGGGTGCACGAGCCGCAAATATCTACCTGGTACCTCGTACTTGTGCTAACTTCAATGCTATTTCTTAGGAATATGCTCGCCATCCGATAATATGCAGCATGAGCTTCAACGTTGATCACTCAGAACATTCGAGAAGAAATCCCCGGAAACAAGGGAAATCTATGCATTATAAGGTGTACTATTCGCATAGCCCAGGTGCCCGAGTATTTAGTCCACGGTCTTAATAGTTGAACACGCAAGATGAGACCTCTCCTTGGGCGAATTTCCCAGATGCTATCCTCGGCGACGATGATAGCGAAAAGGCCAAGCGACGCGTGTATGAAGTTACCTCGACGAGATATTCCCAGAGCTATCTTGTCGTTATGCTTGCCCCAATGGCTTGGAAAAACTCGGCTCTGAAGTTTATCCCACTTGGGTGTGTTGTCTTGCGTGCTATAAGGTATGCGTATAGTCGAGATAAATTTATGCGTGTGACAGCAGTACTGGAATAGTAACAAAGAGTATGGGGATAGACTATATAGGCCCCAGAGTCAAAAGGAGCCACCAGGTACGATTTAATTGGAGGATGCGAACCTGCTAATAATAAAATACTCGGAGAAGAATGTTTTTTTGAATAAAAACCCAGCACAATACATCATACAAGAGGGTATTTATAAAGCCATGCTCCCCAATCAGCGATGGTCTGGGCCTGCCTCGAACGGCTTGCCTTGACTTGTCAAGCTCGAGGTGATGGGAAGTGACTTTCGGGTACCGTTCGCCGCGTTCGGGATCCGACCACAGGAATTCCGCTCCGGTTATTGCACAAGAGGCGCTACAGCGGGCCTCACGCCCGGCATTACCTGGTGGGCCTTGTCGCCGGGTGGGAGAAAGAGGCGTTCTAGGATGATAGAGGTTGACTCTAACTTTTCTGAAGCCCCTTCCCTGAAGAACTCCATACCTCACCCGAAAGCTGACTTCAGCAAAAATCAAACAGCACCCCGGTGAATAATTCCATGGCCCAAGTATACAAAAGCGTCATTTTCCGAAACAAGATTGGCATTCCGACGAGTTTGGGTTGAAGAGCCCCGTCATTCAGAAAACTTTTCAGCAGACATGTGCTACCACTGATCCCCGAGCTTTCAAGCGCGACGGAAGAAAATATCGCGCTGCCTCCCTTTCAGGTGAAGGGACCACCTTCGCAGAGAGGAATAGGGCCGGCCCTGGGGAGAAACCTGCGGTACTGAGGGGGAACCTCTGATATGTCCGCAGCACCACTGTGAAAAGGACGGCGGTTGTTACGCAGGTTGGCCAACTGTGTGTGCCAGAACCCACACCATTGGTCGCCAAAATTTAGGATACGAGGCCATACCTGACCTGTTGTTCAGTATGGTATCGGGTGAAGATCCAGGACGGACCTACTCTCCAGCATGACCGAGCAGAGGGAATAATAGGACCGGCAATGTAATGTCTGGCGTTGCAACCGGGGCCATTACACTTGAGAGAGTAGTTCGAAGGAGATGGTGGGGAGGCTTTTGCGTAAGGGGGCGGTGCCTCTTTCGATCTTTTCGGGGTCTTGTCCAGCAGGATTAGGGTCACTGCCTTCCTGCGACACGAGCTATATAGACGTGATGGGCGTCGTGATCAACCCTTGGTACCATCAACATCAATGAACGGGGACGTCACGATGCCGGAGGAGGCGCCGCTCCTGGAAAGCGCTGACATAGTTCATATGCTCCTGGAAAGCGCTGACATCTGACGCGCTCAACGATAGAGGCAGCATATTTCTAACATTTGTTTTCCTTAATGACGGGGCTCTTTAAGCCAAAATCGTCGGAACGCATATCTTGTTCCGGAAAATTACATTGTTGTATACTTGGGCCAGGGGAGTATTCGCGGGGAAGCGATTTGATTTTTGCTGAAGTCAGTTTACGGGCGAGGTATGAAACTACTTGGGTGAGGAGCCTCACGAACATTTGGGTGAACCTCCATCGTAGAACGCCTGATCTGCATTGCTGACACAGGAGAGGTGTCAGTGGTGGGTGCTCTGATGGGAACAGACGAATACGTGCCGGAGCGATCAATGAGCGAAGTGAAGGACTACGTTACGAACCGCCTTGCACGCTGCTTCGCTTACACGCCAGGAAAAAAACACGGGCTCTCATCACCGTCGAATACTCGGGTTTAGAGGACGTTACCCTTGGAGCACGCAGGACATTTGACAGCGGGAAGCAGTGTAGACGTACGAGATAATCTTTCAGCTACCGGACGTGGGGGAGGCACAGCCGGTTTTCCAGGAGGGGTGGTCAGAAAACCGGCTGACGTTGCAACCTCATCACCAGCAAGCACACGACAGCCCCCCGCAAGGGAGATGTGGTTAGGGCTACCGTCGACGGAAGCATGTCGGATTTCTGCCCCTGGTGGGAGCAGGGTTGGGATCCTACCGGAGGTGCTGGCAGGCCTCACTGCCCCGTTCGGAAACAGGGTAACGGGGGCGCTCCTTGGAACGGGCATACCTGCCCAGCTCGGAGGTACCTTGCGGGAGATCCAAGACACATGTGTGGCCATCAAGGAAATGATGGCGCGCATCGTCCCCGCAGTTCAGTCGAAATGGGGGTCTAGACGCAGAGAGGGACCCGACCCCAAGCCCCTAGAAGCTGGCGTGCTGGCTGGTCGTGACGCGGTCGCCACAGATTCACGGAGCATACAACACACGTTGAGAAATATAGCCAATCAGGACCGCTTACGCAGAATAGACAGATTCTTGGCGTCAGCCACCGGAGGCGGTACACCCTTCGCGATCGCCTGGGGGCGAAGGGGACCAAGGTGTTCCCTGACGTTCGGCTACCCGGGCCGACAAGGGGCAGGAGCCACCGTATGCCTGCGGACGCGGCAGACGAACTCGTTCCGCGCTGTGACCGCCGCAGGGTGGGCATCGGAAGACGCTCTATGGTGCTTGAGGAACACATGGCAGCAAGTTGCCTCTTCTACGATGCGATCGACGAGGGCACCTAACACACACGCGTCTGTTCCCAAGCCGGAGCGCAGGTGAACTTGCACCGGCCTCTTCTCCATGTCATCTCCCGCACGCTCAAGCGGCTTGGTACCCGTAACCAAGTTGAAAGCGGAGAGCGTTTCACGGCGGACAGGAGTTTGATGTTGGACATCGTCGTCAGGAAAAGGAGTCTTCGAGGCAGTCCAAACCGGAAACTCCTGGACAAGTCTGTGCTACTGAACGTCACCCACGCAGACCGCAAGCACAGCAAGCCCAGATATACATGCGGTGAAGAGGCACATATGACCAAAATGCGTCACCTACCTCTACCTCCGACGCGCGCAAGCGCAAACACTTCCTTCGTTCGAGAAATGTGCCCCTGGATGAATGGAGCCCCAAACGTAAATGTTTCGCTGTAGGAACGCTTCGGGCGCCTCGTGGTAGAAGGCAGACACGTCATCGACGAGCTGACCGCGAACGTCGTGAAGAAGAGGGGCGAAGGGTTGACGGCGAATAAAGGTGTGGGGGAGGGACATCTGATCCTACTCGTCTTGGTGACCACGCAGACAAGTCTCTATTTCGCGGAGAGTGTCCCGTTTTTAGCTCCGGCATAGGAATCGCCAAGAAGCACGAAATGGCTGTTAAGGAAGGACGTGGCAGACACACATCCTCCTATAAACGTCTGCTGTGTAGTCGGGTACGCGAGCGAGCAGAAGTGGGGCAGAAATCCGTATATTCCTCCTTATGGCGACGCGTCTTTTGCCCTTGAAGGAACCAGTGTCAGGTTTCCGGTCCATCTTATTATGTAGTTCCATATTGTCGATAGTCGAACCCACTCTTACGATCGCAGTCCAGAGTGATAAGTGATATTGCTGCCTGTCTGTCTGTCGGTCGATCGTTTAATATTAAATACAGTATCATCAGCCGGAAATGAGGCCAGCATTAGGACAACAATGGGGCTTCGTCATAAGAAACCGGGTTTGTGAACAAGGATTCGCGTAGAACCATTTATAACTGGTAGTGACCAGTGCTTCGTTCTTGAAAAATCGTCAAGGTTCTGATCCGCATGTGTACAGTAGTAGTTTCACCTATCGTTGGACGTCAATATACTCCAGACCGAGTGCTTGCACGGTCATATAGTGCTCGAGCGTACAGTAACCGTACTATCAGAATTGATCACGTACATCAAAAACACAATACGTGTTGTAACTAGCCGTGACATATATGTGCCATTGTAAAAGCTGAAACATGTTTCCTCTTCCACGCATCCTGTCTCTCTCCGCCGTTTTGCCCTCCCCTCCGCATGTTGCCTCGCTTGCGTTGCAGATCTTCATCCACGTACTCATTCGTGTGGTCTCCTTGGTAGTGGTGGGACTTCCGCCTACGTGCTGTGCGCAGCCCTTGGCTGCGTCGGACAGCCCGCAGGAAGAAACAAGCACTGCCAGTCGAGGTCAGTGGAGAGGATCTGCGTAAGCATCTGCTCTGGGGAAAATATAGGGATGCTCGCGCTCCGAAGCCAGTGGTGTCGATACTGGCAGTCAATATGCTTACAGAGGCGAAAATAGATGATGACGAGGTGCAGAAGATACGTTACAGAGTGTGTGGGGGGCACGCTTGTCTTAGTTCGAGCAACAACACACAAACCAAATAAAGGACCCTCGTCCTGTGATAACATACAAGCAAACACAGCCACCTGGAACCCGTTTTTGGTGGGTATGGGGTCGGCCCGAGGTTCTGCTGTGAACTTATTATCTACAGATCGGCGATTGACTTTGCCGCCTATCCACTAAGCATATCGGCATTGGGCATCCCACGGTGGTTGTACTGCTCTAGTACCTTGTTATACTGCGGCCTACTCGTTACAGGCGGCTGTGTTGCTGATCAGCGACTCGGTAGGCTGCTGACTACAACACTGTAGGATGTGGCTATCCTTCGTACAACACCTTAAGGCCACGCTGGGAATCAAGCGTTTCCTGGCCCCCGGGATTCCGGTTATTTTATTATCCAGATTTTTTCATCGGAACAGAAAAAAAAGCATCGCAAGTTCAACATTTCAACACGCTGCGTTTAGAGCTCCGGCTGGTTCGTGCTTATCAACGAGCGACCGGGACTCGATTTGTTTTTTCTCCCGCAGGTTCTCCTCATGAGAGGCCTACACCTCGACTCAGAGGTACTGTAGTGGCCGAAATTTGGACGAAATTTGGGGTGCCCAAAATGAGGCCAAAAACAATCCCCAACAAGTCGTCCGCACTTCACTTGCGGACAGGTACAGCCCCTCAGAGGAAACTACAGCCCGCGAATTGAGGAGAGCCGCTCCTGTGGTGGAGTGTGTGAGGGCATCGGGTGCATCGGGTGGCAGTCGTAGGCAGCCGAAAAGAACTCACGAGGTTTTTTCTTGCCCTATACTCGACCTTGCGAGCGAGAAGCACGAAGAGCTCACAAAAACGCAAATAAAATGTTTCATTTCACGCCCGAGGGCATGCTATTAATATTAAGTGGCTACATAACCGATGAAGAGATGCCCCTTCACTGATATATTGCTGTTTTTTATGGCGGATGATGTATCTCTTTTGGAGTCGCCCCGGGAGGCGAAGCTGCGTTCGCACGATAGGTATAGTAAGTTATCGGGCTGGAAAAAAAAGCAATAAAAAGGCTACATTGCTCAGGATTCTTGTATCATCGGCTATTACTCTCGAACTTCGAACTACGGATCTTGGTTGCCAATCTCTTCCTCTTATTCCAAGTCAGAATATGCCAATGTTGCGGAAACGCCTACGCGCGGGCACTTGACGACGCGTCCCCGGGGGTGCTGGCGCCCCTTCAATAATGGAGGCGGCAAGTCGAACTTGCTTCGGGCGTATGTTATACCAAATGGGGAATTTCCCAGCATCTATCTATATTATGCAGCACCCATGCTTAATATTCACGCCATGCGCCATATCATAGCCTGCTGCGTTGTATCTTCTCAATTTTTCAACTCTCGTTTCCTCGTCAGCGCACTACTGCGATCTGAACTGCGGTGCCTGTCCGCTTAACTTACAGCTTCGCCCGTCTCTCTGTCGCATCAAAATTAAATTGCTTATTGGCGGTGTCTTAAGACAATCCCCCGTTCCTACTTCGTTTGTGATGGCTCATCAACCCTTCGACAGCAAACAAACGCAACAACACGCTTTGCCTTGCAGCCTAAAAGGGATACCGCTGTTTTTGCAGGTTGTAAGAGCTCGGACAACTATGAAAATCGGAACAGTACGACAACCAGACCTCGTGTGCCCACGCCAGCCGCACCATGAATGTTCCAGATACCAAGTAGAGAATATCGGAGGCATAGTTCTCCGTACGCTAATTTGTACGTTGAGGCCACGCTGTCGAACAACAGTGATCGCAAGATCATGTAGTTTGGTTCGGAAACGCATTATACATATAAAGTCATAAAGGTGTGCTGTAGTGTCCGTCCAGCAAGATAGGCGGTTGAGGGCAGGTTTGTTCGTGTTCGAGAGACACGGTGCTTGTAAGTTATGTATCCATGTATTGTTGCTGTTAAAACTCGCAACTGAACTGCATCTATCTCAAAAATATACGAAGTAAGTGCAGTGCTTCCATAGTATTTCGGTGGACCAAGCACGAAGGAATATCAAGCAGCCTGACACGCCCCGCGCGTACAGAGAGGACGTGCTGGGATGCTACAACACAAGTCTTGCCGTGAAGCAGGTGCGATCCCAAGGGACGCAGGTGTCTTCCCGGCGAATCCACATGCTTGCGATAAAGCAATCCGAGGACGATGTTCATCGGCTCCAGAAGTAATGTCCCGGATCAGTCCTGAACGTTGATGACGACCACAGCAACTATGAACGTCCTGGCAGCCCCATCGGGTATCCAGCTACCCCGCACGCGATGTGCCAGCAGCCCGAAACCATCGATGGCGAATACGTCTATTCCAGGGGATGTCCCCCCCCCCCCCCGTTGACTCCAGGAGATAAAGGATGCGGCGGCCCCGTCCCGAATAGACACTCGGAGCGCGACCCCACGTTGCTATTTTGTTGTAGAGGAGACTCTGGTGACCCCTTGAGTAGATTCCGAAACACATATAATTCCGGCAACCACGCGCCCTCCTGTCCGCGGCAATCCCGTAGGACCGCTTTCCGTCCACCCCGTGTTGACGAAGTGGCCCCTGGTGACGTCGATGCTGTGGGGAACTCAGTTGTGTGTTCACGATCTAAACAGTGTCAAGCCACTGATGTATTATCGGTGTCATTGGGACGGGTTCGGGCGCTTAACACAGCCGCCGTGTGGCGTCTTAGAGCGCGGGCCTCCTTCCATGCCACAATACGTTTTGACCAATTTATGCGCAACGCATCAAAAATTTGCTTAGCGCCATCCCTTCACCCCCAGCCTTGTTCATCAAAAATCTACTCAGCGCCACCCCTTCACCCCCAGCCTTGTTCTTCTGTCCAGCGCGCTTGTTGCTTTCCGCGTGCCTTGGCAGGCGCGGCGCAGCTGCTTCTGCTGCACTCCGTCTTACCGCAGTTGTGGCAGAAAATCGGAACTATGATTCGGTGATGATGCTGATGTTGCTGTCATAATCGTACCACGCATAGGGATCCTATGCTGCTTCACGGAAGCCCGCCCGAGCAGACGTGGTGTAGACACACATAATGCAACCCCGGAAGACCTGGATATCTTCCGGGTAATCAGCTTGACGCCATGGCAGACTGATTACTACGGTTTTAAGCGGTGGCGTTGCACGTACCTCACTCAACATCAAGCGCTGGAAGGAATTTTCCATGGTGACACGTATCACGACGCAACCGAACCAAAGCACAGCAAGCTAGACTAACAAGTTAAGCGCCAATACATTTCGGTAGCCGCTACTCGCGCGCGTGGGTTCTCGGCCGCCGTGAACGAGACCCTTGAAGCGGGTTTCTATCGAAGTCTAGATCAGCACTCTCTGGTCAGACCTTCGAGGGCGATGCCCGCGAGACGATAGTCCGTGTTTAATTCCCTTCTCTTGGTCAGTAAGGTCGCACAGTGACGGTGAGCTCGTTGGTATAGTCGCCGGCAGGTCCCCGCCCTTCGGAATTGGCTGCTTTAGACAATCGCCAGGCTCTTGGGGGTTGGGCTCCATTACCGCGTATTGTCCGCTCCGCCGTTCCGCGTGCCTTCCCCGTGTTCGTTTAGCAGAGAAGTCTCTAGTTTCTCCGCTATCAACTACCAGGTAGGTGACATCGAGCGTGCCTTGATCGCACCGATTATGGGAGTGCCACTTTGCGATGTTCGAGAGAGGCACGTGCCGCATAGGGCGCTCGTCGGGCGCAGCGTAGCCGTCGGTAGGCGAAAGCTCCTATTACGGGAAAACATAGTTAACAGGACCTGGGGTTAACACAAAAACCTAAATATTTACCTATTTTTAGTAACAATATTTGGTCCTATTAACTATGGCTCCCCGAAATAGGAGGAAAAATTTGCTGTGGCCGTCCTCATGCAATCCTCGAGTTTCGTGCAAGAAAATCGCTTGGCGTTGGGGTGCTTGGTGGACCCTGCCGGCGGCGAAGGCTACACCCAGGGAAAGTATGATATGGGCTCAGGTCTGGGTGGGATCAGGTCGGATTTGGATGAGGCTGTCAAGCGGGAGCAGGCTCGATACGCGCGCCTGCCTGCGAAATTTTTCGACGGGCCCATGTGTATATAAACACTCCCCGTCCTACTCGTGGGTGATGCGGGCAGCACATGCAATCAGTCAAGATCTGGACATTGACCGGGTACACATGCCGCATTGCCGCCACGGGTTTTCTACGACGAAAACGCAGGGAGGCCTCTGACAGGCATGCTTATATGCGTGAGAGTACTTGATCCTAATGGGACGCCACGTATAAACATGATTGGAGCTGGCGTACGTCTAAGGTACCTGGTAGGTATTTGTCGCAGGGGGAACAGTTTCGATTCAACTCTCGACGACCACTTAGACAAGCCGTCACCACAGGAGGTGTCAACCCTTCTCTCGCGCCCGGTACCCGCCGGCATTTCGATGGCGCCCGGGGTGTATATGTGTAGCCTTGCTACCGATCGCCGTTTCAACAACATTCATTCGGTTCGCTGACTCGCACTTTCACAATTTTCCAGTGGCATCAATATGTGGCACAAGGTAAGCCTTATTTGTGAGCCACCGATATGCGAGCAGCGGGGCCTCCCTCCGCTGGCAATGTTCGAAGACATCTCACTATTTTTTCGCGGACTCGCACCCTCACCTTGTGAGTAACGTGATATTATACGGTACAGGCAAAATAATGCGGGTACGCGGAGATTCGAACCCCGGGCCGTCCCACTGCTCGTCGGTTCAAAGTATTTTCAATGTTTGCTGACTCGCACCCTCGTTATTTCATTGATACGACGAATGTCATATATATTGTACCGTCTCTGCTTTGGCTATTAACTCACCGATACTCGAACCCCGACCCCTCTCACTGCTCGTCGTTTTTGTGGCTAGTTATTTTTTTGCTGATTTCTCTCTCGTCTCTCCAAACAAACGAGCAGGGTAAAGGGTACTTACAGTAGTAGTACAGTACGTAGGTGCACCGATGTTTTTTGGCTACTGAGCCCACCGAGATTCGAACCGTGGGGCCTCCCGCTAAACATCATTTAAACGGTGTTCATTTATTAACTGACTCGGACTCTTGCCATCCCAGTGATATGACATAGGGCTCATAATTTTCCCTTTTCCTTCACGGTGTATATATATATATATATATATATATGCGTCCACCATGACTCTTGCCGCGGGGCCTCCCGCTGGTTTGTCGTTTCGATTCATTTTATTTTTTTGACCCGATACATGGCGGACGTCGCAGTGCTTGTTCTGGCGGTGAGCCCACCAGAAGATTCGAACCCCGGCCCCCGGCCCTAAAGACGGCCCAGCAGGAAGGGCCCGCCGACAAGGACCAACTGCTGCTGCTGCTGCTGCTGCTGTGAAAAAAAGGTGTGCGGTAGAGGCAGCCTATTATTGTTCATGAGGCTCCCAAGTTGAGGATTTTCAGGAAGATCTCTACCAGAGAACATTTTCCAGTGGGAAATAATCGGACGCTCAAGCCCCGCCTATATCCTCGGCAAAAATGTTCGAAAAAGCTAAAAAAAATTAAAACATATGCGATTGAACGATACTACTATTACGGGGAGCCATAGTTAATAGGACCAAATATTGTTACTAAAAATAGGTAAATATAAAGGCTTTTGTCTAGACTCCAGGTCCTATTAACTATGGCTCCCCGTAATAGGTACTTTCTCGGTCGGGGAACTGCGTCAATCAGAAACAAGACAGTACAGGAAAAAAAGTGCTGAAGCAGTACCTTCGCCGCAACAGGCGTCTGAGCAAGTAAGTTACGAAAGCCTTGTAGTGATACCATCAAGCTCATAGCCTATTTTTGCCTACCTGGTACTATTTGGTGCATGCGGGGCTTGCCGCTGAGCCCGGAGCGTTGACTAAATTTTCTTACTGTGTGTGGCGTCCCTCACGAAGCGGGCCTCCCGTTCTCATCCAGCATGTATGTCTAAGATGCCATTATTGTTTCATTGTTCGTGAGCCTGTAGTACACATTTGTTTGTAAAAGGTTACCCTCACCATCCGTTTGGGGGGCTCCAGAGAGAAACAGCATAGGAAAAGCAGTGCCGATTTCTACAGCGTCAAAAGGACGAAGCAGTTCAGACTGCCGGCTGGCTGTTGTACGAGGGTCCCATAGACGGAGTACCCGAACCTTAAGACAAGAAGAGGAGCTGCGCGACGTGCGTGCGGTATGGTACGGGATGGATATGATTACCCCTTTTGCTACCTGGTAATGTTGCAGAGCTGGTTCCAGTCCTACCATCCGCATACATACTTGGGCGAAGCTCGGATACGAATACATTAGTTAAGGAATACTCTACGAAGCCATAGACCTGGACACTTGGTACGGCATTGGTCCGCTCGTAAGAGAGCAATTCGCGAGGAAAATCAGCCTGAAAACATTGACAATACAATCAAAACTCTCAGCTTGCTGTGACCAATGCTTACCAGGAAAGGTTTGAGAAACTTGACCTGTCAATGTGCAACTCTACGGCAGTACGCAGGGAACACATTTCCTGGATACCGAACTAAAAAGGAGCAGCCTACAAGAAAGTGTGGTTTGGATGGAGTACTCAGGGGCTGTAGATATAGATAATATAGTCTACAGTTTCGTAGCCCCAGGAATACGAGAATACTCCAAAGAATGAGTTAATTTGGCGGAAATTCCGTTAGTCGAGAGCAACGTTCTTTAAGGAACATGCTCTAGGGCGGATAGCCCGTTAGACGAGAGTAATGTTTTTTAACGCAGTGAGAATTATGAAGTAAGAAGTTCTTATATTAGCAGAAGAAGGATCGGTAGCCATAGGGAAGTTCTTGAGGAGACCATCACACCATCAGATAAGAGGAGTATAGGAGAACTTGTAGCGTGGGGTGGGGCGAGTATATCGGAGGGTCGAGTCCCACCCCTCTGCCTCCCACTTCTCTACCAGACCACCTCCTCAGCTCTCGCTACCAATAAAGAAGTTCTACATCAGAAGAAGCGAAACACTTATTTCCAGCTACCAGACACATCTATCTGCGTCCCTTATCCTTGCCCTCACCCTTATCTCAATCACATATTCACAAAAGTGAAATAATTCGCATGCAGCCAGACTACGGAAGTCAGGCTGAGCCCGACTTCAGAGGTATTGCCAGAGGGCCGGAACTACTGAACGTGTACACCATGACAACATTTCTGAGAAATATGATTCAGTCTTCCCTTGTGAGTACTTCTACCGACTGATCGAATTGGTCGGTATTCTCGGGGTCCCAAAGAGGCGGGTTGAGAACATGCCGCGCTTATCGCTGGTAGGACCGCAGTCCCGTTTTGGCTACAAACTACTAGAATTTTGAGTGGTTTGCTCCACAAAAGGGACTGCGGCCCGATAGGGATAATTGGGCCCCGCCTATGGCATTCACTTGTTTGCCCTTCTCTAGGCGCGTTATCTGCCCCCCCCTGTTGTCCCTCCTCTAAATCTGGATGGGTTGGCGTCGAGTGACGACGACGCTGTAAAACAAGTCACCAGACACTAGACATGC
>JBBMHQ010006006.1:0-18365 GCA_037834295.1 Postelsia palmaeformis
CCACTGGATGATCTAGATCTTTCAGGGCCGATATCTTGATCTGGATATTCTACAGTAGCTGATTTCGCCAGGTGGAAGCCGTAGAATCTGCATGGTCGAGGCACACGTACCATATGTTCTGGGTTAGACCTGTGCTATGCAAATCCTGCACAACGCCTCCCAACGTCAGGCCTAGATTACGGTGATCTTGATCGTGATCTGCTCGGCCGAGGTGTGCAAACTTCCCTTCGCGTTGATGCTCTTGCCTCTCCGTTGCATGCACCCTCATTTGTGATGCAGCCATGTACGATCCAAAACTTTTGTACCGTTGTGGTTTCTCAGTAGTTTATAAAACTCTAAACAAGAAACGTCGGAAAAACCGCAACCTCTGTTGCGTACCCAGTAACAGGCAACGCCTGTTCGACGGTGATATCAAAACAAATTCCCACCGATCCCCGAATTTCGTTCCAGGCACTCTTATAAAACGTCGAATGTCGATTCACTAGCGGGGGCAAGACGACCCATAAAATGCCGCAGTTATGGCTGCATTGTCCTGTCACACAAAGGTCTGCCACTTCGAGGTCCCACCATACAAGTTCTTGAACAAAAGTTCTTGATCAAAAGGGCTGGTGCAATACGCCCAAAACATGCTGCCTCGACAGCTATACATCATCAACATTGACAAATGCCGTCTCGACAGCTATGCATTTCCAACACTGACAAACGCCGAATCTCGACATCAAACAAGCAGCCACCCGTACATGCTCCCATTCCTCCGCCTCGAACTGCACCGCATCAGTAATAAGATATGGAACTCTCGCGGTGCGGTCGTAGGCCGAAGTCGAGGTCCCTGGCACCCGCCGCAGCCCTAGCCTCTGACCACCACGACGTGGTTGCGCCCTGAGCGGCCGCAGCAGGAGAGGAGGCAGAGGGCGGACGCGAAGCGGCGCGAGCGGGAGACACAACAGGAGAAGGAGAAGCAGAGGACAGAGAAGAAGGCGTTGTCGTCGTGGTCGAGTCCGCCTTCACCTTCTTGCCATGCTCGGTCCACCGATCTCGCGTTCTGTCGGAGCGTGCATCAAGAGGAAAATGGAAAGGAAGATAATAAACACATGCGCGACCGAAGACTGGGGAAGCGAACAATAGCATCCTACAAACGTCTGTCACGCTCGGTTCACTAATCTCGCCTTTTTATACACACACATCAGATGTGAGATCGAGGATTTCGTCGAAAATCGCATATTGCATCAAGAGAAGCTATGCACACGCACAAACACAAGACACGAAGGCAGGGGAAGCGACCATTGGCGGGATATAGCATCACACGTCCAGCATATAACAAACACACGCACGACCGAAAGCAGAAACGAATGCTAGCGTTGTACGACGTCAGAGGTCTACCAGATACCTCGGAACCTCAATCCAGAGCGCGGCCAGCTTCGAGGAGTTCTTTTCAGCATGCCACACCGTATAATTCGGGTGACCATCCATTCACTTCGAGCGTCGCGCAACCCACGACGTAATTACGTGTGAATGCGCATCTCGAGCGGCGGGCGTGGCGGGCACGTTCCTGTACTCTGAAGGGGAACCAAGAAAAGCCCGGCCCACCCCCAGTGCGAAAAGCAGACGCTCCATGACCCGTTCCACATCACACCAGTGCCATCAGCCACTGCCTGGCTGCTTTGGCGAACGTCAATAACGGGGGTGCTACAGTGGCGTGTGGTATTGATAGACTCTACTCCCTGGCTGCTGCCGGACGGCGAACGTGATAGGCGGGGATGCTGCAGTGGCGTGTGGTATTACTATATTTCTCTGCCTATGAATAGCGGCTACGGCGAACGTCATGAACGGGGTTGCTGCAAAGGAGTGTGACATTGCTATATTACACTGCCTGACTACTGCGGCGAATGTGATAAGCCGGGTGCTGCAGTAGAGTGGAGTACAATATGTAGGATGTCCACTCACGCGTACTTCTGGACCAGGAAGCCTAGGCAGGAGCTGGAGACCTTGGTAGAGGAAAGCGGGACATCGTACGCCTGCTTCGGCCTAACCGGACTAATGCGAAGATTTCCAAGCAGACTCGGCTCGTGTGTCTCTCCCTGTGCACACCAAGGCATACAGGCAGGCACACAACACATAAGCGTAACTCATTTGAGAGGTGTGATGACAAGCAGGTTTTCCTGCGTCATCGGATGGAAACGACAAGCAGGTTGGCCTGCGTATTCGGACGCGCGTGTAGTATATCAATCAATCGAGCTCGGTTCCTTTCAAAGAGAGCAAAGGGGGGGGGGGGAGGGGGAATAAGGAAAGCTTTTGAATAGCGGACTTGACGAAGAAATTTCGTCGATAACACCTACAAAACTTCACGAGGTCATCGACCTTGTTCGACGCGTGGTCGAACTTATTACATGCAGCTTCCAAATATGATTTTTCACGATGTTTTCGATCTCACAGCTCACGTGTCTTATTGACTTGTATAAAAAAAGCGACCGACCATCACGCGCAGCATCATCGCACAGAATTGTTATTAATACTTCAATTTGCACCTCGAGTGTTATATCGGGCGCCTTCTTCGTCTGGTGTGCAATGGGTGAGAAAGCATCTTGCTTCTCCAGCCGAGCCTCGATTCGTTTACGGTTTCCCCAATCTTGCTCAGGCTCCAGCATGTTTTCGTGACCATGGACTAGATTGTGGTGGTGAGGTAATGTGACAATGGCAGCAGCAGGAAAAGGTACTCCTCATAGCGAAAGTGAACGCGCGGTTCTCGATCGGGATACCTGCCCCGCGACCGCGCGTTTGCATCGAATGTCGAGCCCATCTACTGGAGACTTAGCACGCGGATGAAGTACGCGATACTCTGAGGACGATGACCTCGAAATACTGAAAATATTGTCTCGTTAAGGTCTCTCGTGGGTGCTAGTGAGCTAGACAACGATCAGCACTGCTGCTACACCACACCGCGCTAATTTGCCGGCACAACAACAGATGCGCTTGTCTACACTACCCTCCAACACTAGCAATGTTAACGGATACACCCGCTTTGGCCGTTGGGCTGAGCGGCTGAGCGAATCTCCTTACCTCCCCGATAGCCCGGAACTCCATGACCAGATCGTGCGCGATGACATCGGACACCACCGAGTCTTGCTTGTACTCAGGGTGGTTCTTGACGAACTCGCGCATCCAAGTGGCAGTTGTCTTGAGCACGCCACTGGCACGTTTGCAGATAAGCGTCATGTACTGCACGGACATTCAGGGGAGTTGGGATTCCTGGTCAGGGCTGCGAGTGGCATCTCTACCTGGCGAATACGTTTCTATCTCACAGAGGAATGACCGCGGTAGCAGCGGTAAGGCCGGCGCGCCGAGAGCAATTCCGCATGCTCGTTAGGGCTAGCACTGTGTGCACCAAAGGGAATGCAAGCATGGCGGTAATGCAGCATGGACCCACCAACAAGGACAACTGCGAACGCTCACCTGCGGCCACCAAGGCTGAAATATGAATCATGTTGTGACACCAACGTTGAGCACAGGCAACCACGTGCTATTGTAGGTAGGATTTCGTATAACACTCGCCGCTGAGCATGATCTCTTAGTCAAGCGATGTTGTCCTGAAAAACGTTGAGCTTCAATTTTCGATTGTGTGGCTTCTTAATAGTGGGTGATTTTTTTACTACCAACAGTGAACCCGTTCAGCAGACGCATGTAACGTACGGTTCACCTTCGTAAAGACAGGCGGTCGGCTGAGTGATGCTGCAAAAAAATGGCCCCTGCAACCATAAGTCTGTTACCATACCACTCTGCCGTCGTTGGGAGATGACCGTACACTCCAGTATGTTGCCACAATCCTCAGTCGTACCTGGTCTACTGTGTCCATGGTGTCGGAATCGCAGCCAATGTGGCCCAGGTAGGCGTACACCAGAGGAACGAGACCGGGGTAATAGTCGCCTTTTCCCAGCATGATCTCCTCGATTGTCATCTCCTCGTGGCCTTGAACAAGAAAAAGCGAAGGAAACCCCACGCCAAGCGAAGTGTAAACCGAAAGAGGAACGTACCGGCCGGTCATAAATATGTGCATGCTTACCACTGGGCAGTATCATATCGTCTCCCAAAAACAAGATATCATTTCATCGCATCTAATCTCACCAGGCTCACATCAATATAAATTAAAACGTCAAAGATCGATGTGTCGTATTGTACGACTTGGGACAGGAAATATATTACGAATGTTCTTCATAATGTCGAGACGACTTGGTGTGTTGACATGCATGTTTTAATAGCCCTGCAGAGGAAAAACACCCAACAGAGACTGAATGCAAGCGAAAAAAGCAGAACCGAAGCACAGCACTCGATATTTCATGTCTTTTCACGTCTATATATTAGTAGTAGTACAACCAGAGTCGTTTCGGAATCGTGCGCAGGACAGGAGCATGGGTCTGTATCCGCCACAAACGCCACGACGCCGGGCATCTGTAATATATTCCGCCTGTGTGGTGCCAGCGCGATTATCATACGAGGCAATCGGTCTCACCCTGGGTGTGCTCGTCGCACGCCTTGTGCTCCTGATCCACGGCTGGTATCCCGTTCGCACTGCTACCATCGCAGGGGTGCGGCGCCTCGGAATCGCCACCGTCCTCGGTCTCATTAGCGCTGTGGTGCGGCATGCCCTTGCCCTTTTCCGGCGGGGCCATGTGCATACGCCACCAGAACTACGTGTACACATTGACGGGTGAGAATAATGCGTTAGAATATACAAGGCACTCCGCGCAGCGGGCGGTTCCGCCGCTCCGCTTGCTCACGAGGACGAATGGAAGGCAATAAACAGACGGTATGAACAATCAGGTGCAAACAGGCGACATGCAAATGCCAAGAGCTCTATATTCCATCCAGGAAACAGCCCGAATGTCGCACGCATGTACGTACATACTTGTCATTTTTTAGTATACTTCGTATGTACGAAAGAGAAAGCACAGCACGGCACCGGACCACTAGAACAATGAAACTTGAATAAAAACGAAAATCTGAAAAAGAAGAAAAAGTTCTCGTTCCCTCTGGTGTAAATTTATTTTCCGCCTCATTGGAATGCTTTGCGCCGTCCAAAAACAACCGAACAGCAGAGCTTCTCTCAGCATCGTACGCCGTCCGCCCTCTCGGAACCACCTCGTCACCGACTCGGTCCGGGTAAAGCTTTCCTCCCTATTTGACATAATGAGCCCCGTCGCCTGCCTGGCGTGAAGCCCAGTGCTCACCGTGGGACTCGTCGGCCAGCTCGACATTGTTGGTGCTCAGACTGCGGAGCTCTTTATGTGACCTCCAGCTTGGTCGCAAAAATAAACACCGCTTGGATTTTTTTTTGCAGACCAAAACGACCCTTATAGACTCGTACATAAAATATGCAACCCCATACCAGAAGACCAGACATAACCCATTCGTCCTTCCGTCGTGTCTCAATACACACGCGGGTACTAGCCACGAAAACGGCAACAGCGCTCCGTCCAACCCTCCTCCTACCCGCCTCCTACCCGCCAGCGCCCGCTGGTACCCGCGACGGTACTGAGCTCGCCCGCGGTGCCGTTCTCTTGGCAAACACACGCATACCGAACAAAAGAGCAAAAAAGGAAAAAGTGAAAAAGAAAAAAAGGGGGAATGAAGGCTTTCGCCGGCAAGTAATAGTAGGAGGCGGTGTCCAAGTGGGAGCTCTGAGATGCCAGGGATATACCAACCGAGCACGCTCAGGAGAAATACACAGGTAAGTAAGTCTACAACACTCATCGTCCAAGTGAAGCCAGAACTCGCACCCAGTGCGCAAGCTTTCTTGCACACGCGCACAGAGGCATGGTGGTATGGCTCATTAAGTTGCGCAAGACAAGCACGGAACGA
The DNA here is from genome assembly GCA_037834295.1 of Postelsia palmaeformis. Lineage (NCBI taxonomy): Eukaryota > Phaeophyceae > Laminariales > Laminariaceae > Postelsia > Postelsia palmaeformis. Next base: position 5,854 of record JBBMHQ010006006.1, read on the forward strand.
GAGCAAAACAGAAAAAAAAAAGAAAAAAAAAAGTCTTACTCTTCTGGCCCCCCTGTGCCCCCGGCGTCGCACTGCACGGGCCCACAATGGGATGAGCGTGAGCCTTAGCGACGACGTGAGTTACGGCAAGGGCAGCACTGTAAAAACCCGAGACACTTCACTTGGGAAGCTCTAAAAATATTGACCAAACAAACAATTTTGAGATAAGTACACAAATCCCTTCGGTTGACTGAGAATCAACTTTGTAGTCTGCGTGATACGTCTGTTCTTTATTCCATACCTGGTACAGGGTATGCAATAAGGTGTTTGTGCACTCGACTTACGATGCACCTGGTATTTTATTTACTGATACTTAGTTTTACAAGTTACAATGTAATACAAACGTCGGGTCCGAACGTATTGAGTAATTCCGAGAGTTGGCATGATTGATCCGTTGCAGTGGTTGAGCAGCCAGCCCCCTTCAATAAGAAAAGTTTGGCCTCAGGAGCGCAACCCCTATTTGCAACACCTCAGCACGCCTCCAACCTGGCCTTATTGCAGATCCTACCTTCTCTTTGTGGACGGCATCCCTCGAGTGTGCTCTTTTCATGTTCTCGTCGACCTTGGAGAGCGGGATGTACAGGTTGAGGTCGAAAGCAAGGATGACCCTCGTCACCAACACCACAAACACCACAAATGCCGCATTCTCGGCATCCGTGGCCTGCATCTCCATCGACCGGAATTCCGTCCTGAGGGATCGTCGCCCGTCGGGATTTTACAGGGTCAGTCGGTCTTTCGCGGGTGGCATCATGTGGCCGCTCCCGTAGGAACAGTTGGAAATTTTTCAACGCTGAGTACAACGGTTGCCTGATATTAACTACCGGACAGCGGCTGAGGGGATCGAAACAATATATTGGTCAACATCTAAATCGATGGTCAAGCTCAATGCAGCAGGGAACAGTATGAATAAGCGCAGTACTGCACAGCGATGTGTGTAAAAGCGGCAAGTGCTGCAAGCGATAGAACAGCCACTAAGCTTTTTTCGGCATCTTCGCACTACAGTAGGCAAATTTGGCCAGACCGTCAACGCTTGAAGGGTGACGCGCAAAATCGAACACTCCGGCAACAGTTCCCGTACAAAGGTGAGCATAATCCAATCAGGGCGGGTAAAAAATGTAGTTAACCAAATAACGAGAATGCAGAGAGCGAGTAGCCCTCGAACACCATCAAGCACTACTGTCGAGCCGAAACCATCACGTGCTTACAGGAAGACAGCAAACAGCATTTCGGTAGGTGACACCGGTTTTGCCCCCCTTGTGTGTTTCGAGTCAAGCCCACTACTAATCACCTCCATCCGATGCGAGGGGAACCCTCGTGCTCCCTGGGCGGGGGTGGCTTCCAGCGTACGGTCTGCCAGTTGGTGGACTGGATGTTTTCGAAGTGCTCGGTGGCCGTCGCATCGTCCACTTGTTCTACAACGCCATCAAAGATGACCAGAGGGTCCCTGCAAGCGCCAACAAGGTGGCATCGATGGCAATTCGCACAAACATGTACATTCTGCTGTGAGTAGGAACCACGGTTTGTATATGCGACTGTAATTTGTCAACATCTGACGACCACTTCACTTAGGTAGCGAAGTACCGCAAATTGTAATCGCAATCTATTGTCGACCTTTCTTGCCCTTTAGCCCTTTCCTTAGTGCACTGTTCCAGTTATTTACAGAAAACGAAATCTGAGCCTTATTCCCACTACGACCATATGATGACATGTCCCTACCACGGGAGTGCAGCCCCAACATAAAGGGCTCAAGTCCCAAATGGGTAAGACTTGGCCTTTTTGCTCTGCGCACGTCATCACCTGGCGAAGAGGTGTGCCACATGGTAAGCTAGGGCAGGATCCACCCCGTTGTCCACCAAGTAGCTCTCCGCGGACTTGTCGACCACACACGGGATGTCGTTGTACGTCTGCGGCGTTGGTATTGTGTAATATCCATACAACCATACAGCGCGGAACAGCACAGCATTATTTTCAACAGAGCGTATAAATAACACAACACAGGAATTGTTATCCATCGCGTTCGACACGGTGATGAACTGACCGTATCAGAATTTACGGCGTGACGACGTCAAGATCTGCGATGCGTACAGAAAGGAAGAGCCCGGCAGCACCGCTTAGGAACATGCTGTACTCTGCCGTCCGACACGTGCGCACGGTAGCGCACAAGTACCGACGCCCTGTGGTGGCCACAAGTCGCGCCAACTGCCTGTCGTAAGGATAGTGTACCATTTAAGATAACCGTGCTACGAGGCCAGTCAAAAGCTGCACTGATAACGGTGAATATTGCTTCGTGTGCATTTGTGGTTATAGCATTTATTTTCTGCTGTGAAACACCCGCGGGAGAAACTATCACACAAAAAGCGTACACCTCTCCTGACAGCAACTATAGGAAGGAACCCGAGCAAAAACGGCACCGCAGAGCGGTCGTGAGTGCTCGCAATCATTCGAATTTGCTCATATAGCGTTATTATAGGTGACGGCCGTTCCGCGCTAGTGTAGATTTTAGTGGTGGCATTCTATTGTGGCATGATGGCACCTTTGGCATTTGTTATACTGTGCAGTAGTGGCGTCTATCGTAGCTCAACAGTTCATTTGGACTTCAAACGGCACTGGAGAGACTCCCACCACTGCGTAGGCTGTTTGCTCACCTCGAGGACGTGCATGGGGTTCTCTTCTCTTCTTTTGCAGTAGTGCAGGTAGGTGGAGATGCTGTCGTAGCGGCTCTTCAGCAGCCGAGCAACGCCATCCCCAACCATGGAAGGATCCCGCGCCGCCTCCTGTGCCACCTGAGGTACCCACGGAACGAGGCACAAACCGCGTTTTATACACAAAGAAAAGCGGCTTCGTATTTAATACTTTAGATGTGATTTCGATCGATTGAGTGTATGATACTCGACCCATGCTGCGGTAAGGGTTTCACTTGATTATAGTGTGGCCCAATCCCTTGACGGCTGACGGTGCTGCTGAAAAGGCTGAGCTACCCAATATAAGGGGAATATATGTGAAATGTTGCTAGCGTTCGTTACGTTCCTACCGTACCGCATGATTAGCTGACAACTGAAGGTAACTTGAACTTTGACTCAGGGAAAAGGTGCTACACACCCCTACCGCGGTAAGCATACGCCACCTATTCGGAAAACCCGAACCCGGAAAGGTAAGCTATACGGCCGCGCTTGTTTGCTCTGTATTCCGCATTTGAAACCAGAAAACGGGATGCGACAGGGTAACGCAGGGGCATATCCCGAATGGCACGATGACACCGATGGACAGAGAACCAAGTATATGGTACCGTGGGATAATCGCAGGCAGCACGCCCCTCCGCGTGTCACCTCCATTCGGTACCTTCCCGTAGAAACTACAGCTCGCACATCTACATGTGGCCGCACATCATGCCAAGTACCAGGTATGCAAACATATACTCCGTATAAATCTACTGGAAGACAGCTGAGCAAGAACGCTTTATCCCCAAGCTAGACGCGAAAACACGTGTATCAACACCGCCGTACCAACCCCATACCAAGTACGTTTCGGAACGGCATGGGGTAAAACGTCATTTGCAGGTAATGTCAGACACTGTACACACCGCATCGCCAAGACGCTGACTGCTAACTTCCTCCTGTTCTTACGAGTTCTACACAAATTGTCACAAGGGGCCGCCCTCGTTCCCAGAGGCGAAAAAAACACTGACACCCCCCCCAAAGAAACAAGCTGGCAACAAGAAGCACCCACCGGATCATCCTCGTGCAACCCGCGCTCGGCGGGCGTGCGGTCATCCGCGGAGAGCGCGATCGTGTTCCACCTCACGTCCGTATCGACGAGCCGTCCCTTCAACACTGGCGTTGCCGCCGTCAGTGCGAGCATGACCGGACTCAGTACGGCCAGCTGGTCGTACATGTAGCGGGACTCGTCAACGTCTCGTGCCTGCACCAGTCGACACGTGAGCGCAAGCGGAACCAAATCACACAAAGCACCAACTCCACTGTGGAACACAGGCGCAAACGTAAGCGCAAGCGAGGGGCCAAGCCACACAAAGTACGAACTCCGCTCGAACCAACACGAAGGGGGGAGTCCGCTCTCTGTGCACATTAGTACAAACGCACGCGATGGCGGGTGCAGAAAAAAACTCGCCTAATAACCCCTTTACGGCAATTCATTTGGTCAGGAGACGGCATAGGCGCCGTCAGTCACACGTTTAGGAGCTCCTACACTTCAACTAGTATATTATGCCTAGATGGCAGTCCGTCACAGGGCTATACTATGGTCACCTGACATATTTGCTTTACAGCTGCAGCCAAGTTTGGGGGGTCATCGCCGTGGGATGAAAGTAAGACATGTTTTTGCTGGGGGAAAAGTGGTTATCAAACCGGGAGAACCAAAAACGTACCGCACAAGTTGTTAGTTACGAACGATACATGACGCTGCTTGCTGTCTTCTGCCGCTAATTGAGGTCAAGAAGACGAGCCTATCAGGCTTACCTGGAATGTAACCTGCAGGCAGCAGCACCCCATGCCGAACGCCATCGCGTCCATGTGCACGTGCGGGCCATCAGGCCCGTGCCCCTGCCCTTCCTGTGTCACGTCACGCTGGGCGCAAGGCTCTTCCGCCGTTGTCGTTTCGCTAACGCTTTCCAGCCGAGAGCGCGCCGACGCGTGGCCTTGGGCGGGGCTGCCAGGGCATCCGGGGAGAGAAGCGCCAGGAGGAGGAGGGAGAAAGGCCTCTTCGCCTTCGAACTCAGGCGTATTTTCGTCGTGGAACAGAGGTATGCGGATATCCACATTGTGGCCTCGCCGAGCCTACCGGGAGCAGGAAATAAGGCGTACATGCGAATAAACAGGAGATAAGCATATCGCACAGCAGTGTCATGCAGTTACAGCGTTGGGCACATCCGACTCGTTGCACACACATCACACCAACAAACGGCCAGTACCCGCGGCTGCTTCCGAGGGACTGCAGTGCAATGCAGCCGCATGTATGGCACATTCGATACGCTGCACGCCCATCAGCCAACCAGGCTCCGCAAAAGCTGCACAACAACAAACAGGCAATACCCGCCGCTGCCTGCCGAAGGGTAGCGCGTTGTCTGATAAAAAAACGCTGCTGGAGACCCTGGCACCTACTTGAAGGCGATGTGTGTGGTCTTCAGATTCAATCGTTTTTCCTGCCCAAACGGAATCAGAACACTCAGTATCCGTCCTGATTCTTCATTCTACAGTAGAGATATACCAGGTACCTGGTACTAACTACGTGGTCGCAGACTGCTGAGAGACTGACAAAATCAGTATCATCGCAAGCGAGTCGACCTAAAGCAAATTGAATGCGAACTTACTGGGTCCAAAAAACACGACAAAAATAAAAAGCCCAGACAACGACAACAGAAAACAATGCGCTGAAAACAACTTCCGCGCCTCACCCGAATGTTCTTGGTCAGGGCTCCGAAGCGCGGGTGGGGATTGATGACGTCATCGGGGACGTACGCCGAATTCGCCACGGGGCCGCGCACGTGCATTCCGCTCGATGAAGCATGTCGCAGGGGCACCGCATGGTCACCGGTCAGGTCAGGAGGGGCAACGAAGTCGCCTACCCCCATGAGCGGGAAGCAGGTCATCGTCGGAGCTACCTCTCCGGGGCGGAGGACACTGAGGATACGCTTACGGCGGAGGCGCATGTTGCGCTCCACCTTCGCGAGAAAGGATCAAACAGCAGAAACGCACGTGTGGGGTTCTCAAGTATGAAGTATGAAGTATGAAGTATGAAGTATGAAGTATGAAGGGATGCGATTCGCAGAAGAAAGTGCGGGCTTGCTAAACGGAAGGCACACTAGGCAAAAAAAAAAAACATGCAGGTTTTTCTTTCAGCTGTTTTTTCTTTACTGAGGACTCTTCTATTCACGGCAGCAGAGTACAGCAGCAGAGCACAGCAGCAGAGAGTGCGGCCTTGTTAAACGAAAAAGCCACAGCAGCAACACAAGGACAACCCTAAATACGAGAACCAAGATGGATTCGACATCAAGTGGTCAACGCCTGATTTTTGTTGATGAGAATTACCAGCTCCCTGCGGAGGGTGGTAGTTAGTAAGACATCTCTCTGCCGTTTGAAAAAAAAGTTACCGTGTCAAACAAATGAGCATGTACAAGCGAAACATACAAATACGGTACAACTACGACTATGATACTCACAAACTGTTCCGTAGGAAGAGAGCGATAAAGGAAGGACGTTGTGGCCCGCCATGTAGCCGCTCAGTACAGCTTAGCAGTCGTGTTTTCGGCTCTATGGGTGACGCATGCTGTGTTCGAGACGAAAAGGTATACCCCCAACCATTGTTTATCAGGATGGGGTTAGGGTGCGCGCTCTACTGGGTATGGTACACAGTAGCCCTCAACAATGAAGAGTTGATCAATCCCCCAACCGTTTGCCAGTAGTTTCATCGTCTTCAGCCTCTATCCAGACATCAGCACGCAGTAGTGGTGTAGTATGAATGCAGCATTTGCTGCTACAATAATATCACACCTCTGATAAGATATCAAACGAATTTCGGAGGTGCTGTCCTCGACAGCGAGGAGCGCGCAAACGCCCACATACATATGTCCATGGAAAACGCTCGACAAAACTTTTCCAAAGCCACCCGTTTTCGGTTTGTCTGCGTTTCTTGAATAGAGAAAAACCGTTTCGAAATTCACCTCAGAGGATGGGATGTTATATCACACATGTGGTACGAGGTACCAAAGCCAACGCTCGCGGTGTGTGCCTTCTTTGACCATCGCTACAGAGAACTCGGCTTGGAAAATCACCCCAGATGGCGTGTAATGCTGCATGTCAACCGGTTTTAGGGCGGTGCGCTACGTGACACGCACCCGCACGAGGTCCGCCGCGTAGCCAGAGAAGGGCCGCCTTGGAGTTGCCTCGATCATCCAGCTGCCGTACTCCGGGTGCCATGTGCAGCCTTCGAGCCGGTGCAGCGACGCCTTCTCCTTCTCGTCCAACTCCCTCAGAATCTGCCTCAGAGGGGAAAAGAGCAAAAGAGTGGGAGTGCAAGTATTGCGTACACACATCGTACAGATGATGATAGGTCACCTGCAGTATATCCTCTAATTGCCGTCAAGAGATTTTGTGCAGGAGCCGTATCGTACAGATCCCGCCTGGTTGTAGACATGATCTCCAGCAACATCCCTGGTTGGTTATCTACAGTAGATCGGGCAGGTATTGCAGAGCAGGGGTATGCGCGCCCCTTTCGATCTCACGACATCCCGCCGGGAGGGCCAGGGGCGGTTTGCAGCAAGGGTAAGCTCAGTGTGGAAGAATATATCTCCTGCTGCGAGACTCAATACGGAACATACGGAGGAGTGGATGGCACCCCGTGGCCTGGCGGTGAAGCCCGTTGGCGCATAACGTCGTCTTCGCGAGCCATTGCCAAGCGCTTCTAAGGAAACATGCAGTTTGATTTTCTCCGTCTGGGAAACAGAAGACCTACAAGCACATCATCAGGAAAATCAAATGGGGATCTGATCCATCCGACCTGTGTCATTAAACGTTTGCATTACATCACATCACATGGGTCCCGATAGTATCCAGCTCACTTATCGTACGATTATGAAAAGCGCTAATTCATCGATAGGATACGCCGATATGACACTATGCCCCTGCTCCCTCGCAACGACCGGCCCCACCGCCGTCAAGCCGTCAAGCCGTCAAACAGGAAAGACGATTTCATCGCACCACGTACATGGTGTTACTGCAACGATGTACACAGCCCACGGCGAGACAATCCTCCAAATAAATCGCGACCCATCTCAACGACCACTACCAGGCCGGGCACAGAGCGGCGCCCGCCCGGCATGATCATAGATGGTATTACTAATATTAATGTAAATAGCAATAATGCGGACCAGAGAGATGAAAAACGACAACAGAACGCGTGATCAATCCATCGACTAACAGACAGCATGTGGCTCCGTCGACCGCGATGTGGCGTGAAGAGTACACTCCCGGTTCGGCGTGCCAGACAATAGCGTGAGAGTTGTTAGCCAGTTCCGCAATGGCAGTGTAAGCTCTCGTGCGTATACACAAACGATGGGGAGTATCTAACACCTGGTACACCTGGTACACCTGGTATGTATGGGTTGTGGCGGTACACAAAAAACGGAAATAATGTTTGCATGCCTTGAGTACACCAGCCTTAACATGACGGTACGTTTGAAAAGGCGCTTTCATAGCTAACATCATACCCATTTCCTGGTGCGTGGTTACACCGTCGGTTTGATTTGATATCGCTCCGGGGTTATTTCCGATAACTCTGTCTATCAGTGTGTCTACTGACATATTTGCTGTCCAATATAGTGTTCGCTGCTGCGACACGTGTCGCTATTGTATGCTTTGCTTGTGGTGAGGACGAAGGGTAAGACCCGACCTCATATATTAATACCTTCAGGAGAGAAAAGTGGTGCATGTAAGAGATAAACTGTGTGAATATACCGGGGATTCATCTCTTGACTCGTCCCGGGTTTTCCCTATATCATACGCAAATTCCATCCTACTGGAGTACTTCATGCGCCATCCCTTTTCCGTATTTCCAGATCCTGAAACCTGGGCCGTTGCAGGCTTTCGAGGGCGATTCCATACTAGAGCCAGGCATTTTGCTTGTATACAAATGACAGTATACATGGGGAATGCTATCAGCTTACGACCTGTGAGCTACGACACCACTATATTTTTACTCAAGCATTGGCTCCAAGTCGAGGAAGGCTTACAGACTACTACTGTAGCCAAACATTCATACCGATTGCGAGAAAAAGAGCGTAAGCCTAAAAAGCCTATTAGGTCACAAAAGGCTAAAAATCTTAGCGAAGATGAAAACAGTTACTGCCAGCACTTCAAAGTCAGCGGGCCTTACGGAAGAAGATAATGTGAATGATAATATTACACTTCAAAGTGAATCATACGCCGCCGCGGGAGTTTCGGGGGGAAGGGTTGCGTTCAACATGAGACGACCCTCTTTTCCTCCGCCTTTTCGGCATGTACTCCCGCCGGAATCCTGAAGTGGTCATTATATGTGTACCAGATGTGTCCCACGCTGGCCGGGAATGATCGTTGGGTATTCGCATCATAGTGGGGACGGAGATTTTTTTCCCGGTAGAGGCCAGAGTTGTATGGTATTATACGTTCGAATTTCTTCGTTTTGTCTCCGTTTTTTGGGGATCAAAAGCTTTTCGACTTGACACCAAAAAAAAATTAGGCTGTTTCCTATGCGCTTCAGTTTTGGAGCTTCAGATCTTGACTCAGTCGCATTCTCAGCTGTGTAGTTGGCAAATCGGAACAGCCTTCCTATGCGGAAAAAAAGGATTTGTTGTGGCTGCAGAGATTCGAGCAAACGCAAAACCAACTCCTGTTGCTGTGGTCTGACGCCGCGAAGAGATGCGCTGGGTGCGCTGCACTGCGCGTAGGACCCAAGCGTCCGAGCCCACGATGACTGCCTTTGGTCTGGCGGCGAAGAGACGTGCCGAGTGCGCTAGAGTAAACCTGTCTTGGGTATTTTGTATTTTGACAACATGCGGCTGACTGCTGCTGTAGTCTACGAGTACGAACCCACGGAGAGGTGCGCGCCGAATGCGCTTCTCTTGGTATCTAGGCCCAAGCCCGCGCCAGCCGACTGTAGTCTGACCCCGGAGAGACACGCCGCCCGACGATTGCACGTCGGGCGCGACGCAGCGCCGCCATCCAGCTGTTACCATCCAACTCATCGATCGTTCTGATTCTGCTTGTTGTGGATAACATCTTGAATTTAGAGACCACGCCATTTTTCGATCTGAAAATCTCATCACCCAGATCGTTGGACTTCGGGCACAAATCTGACGACTTGGGCCGTCGGATTCTCAAATTGAAAAGACTGCGGTCGGATTATGCAAATTCGGACTGCGTGCACGGATGCTTTCGTTTTTGGGATAAAAAGTACAAACCTGAAGCTCGAAATCTAACCGCACAGGAAACAGCCTTAGGGCCTATACACCTGGTGGTCTACACCTGGTATGGCTGTTGACATTCAAACACACCCCTTTCACACGTAGCCCATCGTAGCCCAATTTATAAGTGAGGGCTGTATACTGTTATACTGTATGCTGAACCCATTATAGAAGTTAGTATACGCCTTGGCCCAGGTTCGATACCATGGTCAGAACATAATTTTCCTTTTATCCTTTTCAGAAACGCACTGCTCATAAACTCAAGTATAACTCAAATTCCAAGCATTGCCGGTAGGTTCTCACTACGGGAGCGCAGTTTCAAATATGCACCCGGACACAGCTTTGGGAGCAACCGAAGGGAAGAGCATCAACACCAGGGCTCTTTTTGGGCTCGTGGTTTTTTGGGATCATGAATGCCTTCAAGTGGCCAAGGTTGGTGTTCATGCTATACATGAACGGATGGCGAGAACAAACACAACAATGAGAGGAATGAGAGGAGCACAGCACGCACGACCCTTTGAAATTTGATTGGCGAAACATCGGTCAGGGGTCAGCAGAGTCATCCACAAGGTTCACCGGGGTAGCCTTACATGATTGGAACATATGTATTCAAGTATTCAGGTCTGGCTGATGCTCGTATTAGAGTATCTCCAATGTCCGTAGTCAACGGATTCTGGATTCCCTTTTATATGTCGATGCTGAAATACCAGTACCAGGTATGATTTTTGAACAAGCGTTACACATTGATTGCCAGATGGCGAACGGAAAACATTACATGCAGGGAACAAAAACCGCACAATACTACAATCAATACACATACCAAGCCAGGCACTCGTGCGTATATACGTTACTCAAGTGCTATAGCTGTACTTATAGCGCTATTTACTGGCTGACCTTGCAGTGGAAGAACGACAAGTTGCTATTACTAGCATTCATATTCGAAGCAGGTACAGGGAGTAACAAATGGGCGTCGTGCATAGGTTTCCTTTCTCGGGTTTTCCCTTTTTCTGGGAATGTTCAGTGTTTATGGGTAATCGACGCGGAAGTTGAAGTTGATGCTGCCTGCACCTTGAAGGAATAAATGGCAAACGGCGAACATGAAGACACAAACTATCAACACCATCAATATCAACGCCAAACCAATCAACAGCACGCTGTAAGGGCCGCAAGCAGCTGCGTACTCTGTACTGCTAATCTGCACTATCTGTACCGTACTACTCTGAGACTTGTATCGGTACGGCCCCTACCCTGGCGGCCGGGTGTGTGTGTCGCAGAGGGTGATTCACAGACATGGTGGATGGAAGTCACCAGAGTCATCCAAATTGTAGATACACCCACCACAAGTAGCCCAGAGGACACGGGTATTGTATTTAGTAACCTACAGCAATAGCAGAGACTGGCAACATTGGGCAACGCAGCCAGGCCAGGGTACTGAATCGGGCCGAACCCCGTAGTGTTGAGGTGACCTCGGAGTTGGAGTATGCCAAAAGAGAAAACTACCATAGGGGGGTTCGATCGTCCAAGGACTGCTGTATGTGTAGGCATCATGGTAGGAAACGAGAAGCAGCGGCCAGCGCCGCAGTTCTCGTACTATGCCAGTAAAGCCCATCCCCTACGTCGCAGACAATCAAAATAGTGCGTTGCTAGAAACTCGCGCAGCAGGATATTCATGACTGTCGTCAACTTGTGTGTGTTCGGTTGTGTTGATACACGATGAAATAAACCATTCATTGGTCTCACCTCTGCGCCCCTGAGCGAGAGCTTCACGGTCTTCGACTCGGAATCGACCTTGAAAATGCCATACTCCACCTGTCGCAAAAGCACGGACGGCATCAACCCATCACATCATATCTTAATCAGAGACATAAACCAGGCACGAGGTGAGCACAACGGCGGTACGAGTGTACGAAGCTAAATCTTACTGTCACGAAGCCCACATGGCGACACGTCGCAGTCAGTTATCTGCACTGTTTGTTGTATCATGTGCCAGGTAGTTGCAAAGGAATATCTGGTACGCGTTAACATAAGAGCATCAATAGTAATAGTACTATTAATACCATGGTAGTACGTACCGTTTCAATGTAAGAACGAAAATAATACGACGTGAAGACACCGCATACTGCTGTATCAGCAGAGTGTCAAATCGTAACACGCCTGGAAGGGCGGTATCAATACGTAGACTACTGCTGTACTGCTGTACTGCTGTCCTGCTGTACCCAGGTATTGCTGTACCGGTATGTACGAGTACGTGCTATACTTATATGGGTGTTGCGAGCAGCAGCAGCTATCAAAAGCAACAGCCTTTCTTGGCTGTAGGAGCTTGGCCTACTTGGCACTGAAGGTTAGGGTCGGCCAAACTACAGCAAGCAGCAGCAGGAGGATTTTCAGTTTGTGAGGTCATCACTATTACGGGTGACCATATTAAACAAAACCTATTACTAGGGTACACTACTGCCGGTCGCCCCGGTAGACCAGTGGTCAGCTTCAAAGACCATTGGTATTGGTACCCAAGTTCAAATCCCAC
>JBBMHQ010006117.1:6959-18354 GCA_037834295.1 Postelsia palmaeformis
CCTCCCCCCCCCCTTCAACATCCTCCAAGAATGGTATGGCCGCACGTCATAAGGCGGGAGGCGCTCGGAGATACGCTTCCACCGTGTCGCAAGAACGGTATTAACACACCAATGAAACGCTTCGCGGTCGCCACTGAGCCATGGCAATCCTCACGGAACTCTTCCCACCTCCACAAGGATGCACGACAAAAAAAGGAGACAACGACGCGACACTCCCGAACAAGGTCAGCGTCAAAAGCAACCTAGTGGAGTGGGAATGCTGCACAAATTGAAGAAAACATATACGTGGTACCTGGCATATTATTAACTGGTATCAGTTTTTTTTATTTTACATGCTTAACTTGGTTTTAATATGTGAACCCCCTCCCACTACCTAGACGTCGGGAGGGGGGAGGAAAAGTCGATTTTGTTTTTTTTGTTCGCGTGTACCCTCGATCCCCTGACTGAAAATCCCACCTGTCCACGACGGAGACCTTTCCCCGAGGGTAGCAGTTGCCCAACCACTGTTGTCGCAGCACCATGGTGTGGAGAACACGGAATGATGTCGTAGCCCCATGGTGTCACAAACACGGGAGTGTTGACGTAGACCGTGATGTAACAAAAAAGACGGAGAAGGTCACACGCACGATTCCGACTGATCAAGTGAGACGGCAAAAAGCAAAAGTAATGAGGTCACGAGACGGCAGCGTGATGAAATATGCATATGCTGCTACGGCGGTGACTCGACCGGGCTTCGCGACCACTCATTAGTTGGGTGGGGAAGCATGCCAACGAACTATAAACACATCGAGCCTCCAACTCGTCAGTCAAGTACAAAGATGCCGAACTCCCGCCAAATTATCCCTTGTGACTAAAATGTACAACCTGGTCCACTAACAACTAGTCGGCGGCCTCTAGCCAGAGAAGCCACAGCCCTAAGGGCAACCAATATTCCCTCGAGCGAGAGCGAGGGTCGTGAAAGCGGCAGACAAAGCTTCAAGCGCCAGCAGAGCGAGGCAGTAGCGGGAAAAGTGAGAGCGAGAATTCAAAAATGATCACACAATAAATATCGCAAAACGCTTCAGTGTTGTCAAGGAAAGCGCGATCGATCCTCGACGCTCGTATCCCTCGACAACGGAGAGGGCCCCGGAACGGAACAAACATGCTTTCGGACAGCTCTCCACCAGTTCTTGGGAAAATACACACGGCTTGGCACATGTAGGCACTCCCTCCCGTCATGGAAATATCGACTGAAAAAACGGCAGCACCCCTGTGCGTAACCCGAGCGTTTTACGGGTTATTGTCCTATCAGGACGTACGTACAGCGACCGAAAAACGGCGGATGAGAGGCCATCGATCGCATCTAAGAGTCCAGGAAGGCCCGAAAATAGCACGAGCGAGTGTCACGGTGCTGCCTGCGCGTGGTGTCGCACAGGTCCTTACCTGGCACACTGCGGCAGCTCGGACACAGCTCCTACCCCTACCTCAGCAGTCCGGGCTGCTTCACGTGGCCGACGCGGTAACCGTCGGGTAATTTGGTAATCGTCAGGTAATTTGCTAGCCGTCAGGTGAATTGGTAACCCGGTTAATTTGATAACCGTGAGGTAATTGGGTAACTCGGGTAATTTGGTAACCTCGGCATGTATTCTACCTGAAGCCCCGAAAGGGGTACTGCTGTGCGGGTATCACGTCACTGCAGAAACTATCGCACACTGTTAATAGGTGTGTTCCCAATATCAGCGATAACGTCAAATTACTGCGGAAGCCAGGTTTCAAAGGCTAGTGATCGAGCTACATGTTTATATATATCCGGAACTACGACGCGCACTAACTCCTATCTCAACGTTGCTGTCCCGCTTCGTGCAATAATCTGATTGGGTATAACACGCCCAGTATGAACCTCTACCCCAACCTTATTGGAGCAAACGAAACCAATGGACCGGGCTGCTGCCTCCTTTTCGTAGGAAAACAAAGCGCCAGTCTACACTGACCACGGACACAATCAGCCAATCGTCACCAATGTGCGTATAATACCTTCTCGAGCTCCTCCTGCCAGTTCCTCAGAACGTTCTTCGGAACGAGCACCAGGCACGTTCTTAAGAACGATCTCGGCCGACGTTTCGACGACGCTGCTAAAGCCTTGGACCTTGCGCTCAGCGACCCCGAAACGTTCGCCTCTGCAGGCTGCGTGGATGGGCTCGGAAGCGTTGCCGCCTCCGTAACTACCTCGTTAGCCAGCAGCACGTGAATCATGGCGATGGCCTGGAGAGAACAGTGAGGGGAAACGGGTTTAAGCGAAAAAAACAATTTCCAGTTAATCGGTAGGGGGTCCACATAGTCGGTCGTGCGGGTGCTACACCGCCACAAAACCCCGAAACGAAATGGTGTTCGCCTAAAGACCGACTCGACATCCTGCCGGCAGCGATGCGTACTCGGAATGTGCTATTGTCATCAAACTCTCGTACTGCAGTGGGTACGACTGACTGCACGGTGTCCGCGCTCCCCGAAGCGCCACCGTTTCGGTCATTAGGGTATTCCTGGTGACGATAGTCGTTTTCAGTTCGCCTCGAAAATATGAAAAAAAATACTGTGAAAAAAAGCACAACGTTGGCGGCAAAATCGGGCGATAGGGCCTATTCGGGATTAGCGTCCAAGAACGCTTTTGCAACACAAAGACTTTTTCAATGTATTGCGTTTCTGTTGTAACATTTTTTTGCATTCGCTGAAAAAAGCCCCCGTATAATCCGTGCCCACCTGCAACGTCTTGCCGAGACCCATGCAGTGTGCTAAGATGCACCCGTTTCCCTTGGCCCCCTCGCCTCCGTCCCTAAGTTGCTCCGTGTTCACCACCAGGTTGTCGTACATAAACTGCACGCCCTCCACCTGCACACGGCAAAGACACGCGTATATTTTAAAGCTCCGTGCTCAATGCAACTGCACCTTCAAAAACAAGAATCGCTCTGTATTTGCTAGCGAAGCCTTTCAAGGTACTTCCACGTGAGTTTCATCCAGTGTGACACGAATCACCTTGGCGCTCCAATGCTTTTGATATATATGCTGTTCGAAGTTGCTACTGTGCCTCCCGCTTTCATGCGCGCCAAGCCCACAACAAACCACAAGCACACACCAAGACAAGGTACAGTAGAATAGCATGTACACAAACAGGCTACTAACACAACCAACTAGCCAAACAAGGCAAACCAGAAAACAAGCGCAACACACAGATAAACAAAACGAACGGACAAACAAACGAACAAGACCAACAACAAACAAAATACACAAACAAGAAAAAAAAAACAAGATAAACAAGTACGCACAAAAAAAAAAGCAACCACACAGTACACACCACACACCACACACCACATGTCTTTCTTTTGCGTTCGCAGGCACATTGATTCCCCCTCCGCAAGCATCACACATGAAGGCAAGGGCAGGAAACAAAAACAGCTCCGGCTGCGGTCCCTCTGTAGCACCGGAATGCGCCAACCAGCAATACCGGCACTCCTCCACACACTGCCACACCGGTGAATCCCATCTATGCCAAGCGATTCCGCAGGCACTACAGCGGGCAACCGGCACTGTAGAGGGACCACTAGTACTGTGCATTTATCAACAACGTCTGTCGGTCCCACCCCAGCTCCCTCCTAACCTGGTGTTTCAGGAGATGCCTGCCAAGGAAGGGGGCTATGATCACCACCTTCTCCGTGCTCTTCCCCGCCTCAGCTGGAACAACCTCCAGGACATGCACGTCGTCGGGATGGACTTCCTCTGTCTCGTGCATGGGGCTGATCAGAGACTGCACCTGTCACAGAGCACAAAGGAGATTTGAAAGGGGGGGAAAAAACGAACGAGGGACGCCCTCGTATAGCAAGCAACGTTAACGCTGTGCAAATCGCTGCGGCGCTTGGGTTGCAAGATTCTCAAGTCTAGTGGTGCACATATAACCGCATCATCGTGACAGCGCCGTCCGCTGAGTGCGTGCTCGTGCCTGCTGCAGTTCGCGAATATTGCACTAGAATGAATATGGACTCTTGGGCTACCCTCCGGTAGCTGGCATCTGTGATTCACCCTCTTGGGGACTTACTCCAGAGGCGGTAGATGACGATGCAAAATTGACCATCACAGAAACGGCCACCGCGTGATAGGGGGATGATACAATGGTTGGGTTCCGAGCTACAATGGTTGAATGAAAGGGTTCGTACGGCACGGGCGCATCGTATGACCCCACTCCCACTCGTACTGCTGAGCGACCACGCTACCCGTAGACGGTCGACGCCGCCGAAGTTATCATGGCGTTGATCATTATCTCGGGGTTCCAAAGGGAGGATCAGAAGATGATTACCACCATAATGCTACACTAAACGCCCCGCCCGGAATACAGGCCCCGGGGCCCTAATTCCAGCGAATACAAGCAAACTCCGGAGTGAATAAACGCCCCCTATTGAAACAAAAGTGCGAGAAACGCCCTTGGCACGTAGCAAACGCCCGCCCCTTTCCACAGAGTCGGGGTAAAAGCCCCGGGGCGAAGCAGGCACGTCATTTGAGTAAGGGGGATGAAGGTGTTTCTGAAGCAGGCGAAGCGGGTGTTAAACATAGGAAAGTCGACATATGTGCAGGTACATGTGCTACATTCGATGAAAATCGACGAGCAGTGGGATTGCTGAACCCTATGCGCGACAAAAAATAAAAGGCACGTACCGGGGGGGAGAAGGGTAGGCACCTGTGACCACGGCTTGGCCAGAAGGTCGTCGAGGGTAAAACCTCCTACGAGTTAGGCTGGAGAGTGAAAGTGATATTAAAAAAAAAAATGTGTTGCGCAACAACAGGACAGACATAATCAACCGAGGGCAGAAAAAAAGTTAATACTTGACAACACATTCTGCCACGAAGACGTAATTACCACCCAGATATTCGGACGAGTACCGTAACAACGCTTTTAATAGTAAACACCCTGCCCAGAGTAAATCAGCTAAAAACGGCCATAATCCGGAGTACACGCCCCCAATTTGAACAAAAAATGCGAAAAACGCCCCGGCCACGTAGCAAACGCTCTGGGTCGTTTCTTCAAGTTTGCACAATCGCAACGCCCCGGGGTGCGTTCACTATTACGGGGGACCATATTAAGTAGGACCTACGGTACACACAAAAACCTACATATTTTCGTTTTTTTACTCACAATATTTGGTCATACTGTATTTACTATGCTCTTCCGTAATAGCATTATTACGGTACCTGGTACTGCTACACACGAGAGGGAACGCCTCGGAAAAACCGGCGAAAACCGACTGCCCATGCGCATCGGTGCCTCCTGCGCAAACACGGATCTCGAAGAGGGGAAGAGGATGGCTGGGCTATTCCTATAATACGTTCGATGTGGATTTCCTCCCTTTACGAAAAGGCTGCATGTTGTCCACAGCCTTGCTCAATGAGGCGCATGGTAGCCTTACAACACATGAAAAAACGCGTCTTCAATGGGTGGGCAGACAGCGGAAAGCTCGAGAGCGTGAGTTAGCTAAAATTTGATGGAAATCGACGAGCAGTGGGAATGCTGAACCCTATATGCGACAAAGAATAAAGGCACGTACCGGGGGGCAGAAGGGCAGACACCTGTGACCACGGCTTGTCCAGAAGGGCGTCGAGGGTAAAACCTCCTACGAAATAGGCTGGAAGGTGAAAGTGATTAAAAAAAAAAGAAAAAAGACTCATAGCTCTCTCAAACGTTTGCATCCCAAGCCTTGCCCTCTTACTGTGAAACAACCGTAAATAAGAAAACACACACGCCTATTTCATGAGCGGGAAAGGTTCATACGCATATCTGTTTCCAACGTTTGTAGCTCAAACCTCGCGCTTCTACCAAAACAAAAAACACACACGCCCATTAATGGGCAGGAAATGTCCAAACGTTTGGTCTAGCTATTGCCGCGGTTTGTAGCTCAAGGCCTCGCACATGGAGCGCCCCTCTCCACCAAACTGCGTACCTGTGTGGGTGCTCCACGGCCGCTAAGTCTGGGGGGAGTCCGCACCGTACGCGCTGCCACCTTCGTCATGTGCGGCAAAAAAAACAACGGGGGAGATAGAAGCATAAAATCTCCAGCCGGTCATCAGGCACAACAGAGAGCCACGGCGCATCCACGCGAGAAGGAACGTAGAACAATGCAAAAGGGAGTACAAAGCAGCCTGTGTTCTGGCTGGGAACTAAAACAATCAACACTGATGGCGTCTACAGACAGGCTTTCTCTTTGCCGGATATTTCCCTATTCGCTTGGGTACATCCTATACTATACTGCAGGTACAGATGTATCTCTTGGGGGCTTTGAAGGGGAAAATATCGGATATACATGAATAGCGCACCATTGATCCAGCCACATTGAGCAGCCTGGGCTGCTCTGCGGCAGGGGCTGTGTCTGAAGTTCACAATAGTGAGCGGTACGACACGCGGTCAGCATGGTGATACTCGTACTAGCACTGCTACACGCTCTTCCCTACAGTAAACTCTGTGGCGAACATCGGGCTGCGTCGTTTTTTCGGTCGCTAATGGCGCCCAAAAAGGGGATAGCCTAGCAAGGGAGGGAGGAACCCGCTCGCAACACGCTCAAGGTTGGTACCTTCTGGGGCCTAGGAGCAGCGACCTAAAAACGACAAGTGCGCTCGTATGAAGGGCCTAGGAGAAGCATGCAGCGCAACATGTGTTTTCACGACGCACGCGTGTCTTACATCTCCCCGGGTACACCATGTTGCACCACGAGACACACACTCCACCCCCGGCAGCCCTTGCTTCTTCGTGTAAACAACGCTATTACTACGTATGATCAAGCCATTTTATTCCGGGATTTTTCCCCTCTGAAGCCCCGAAGAGGTCCATTGACCCTGCTGGGACGCATGTTACAGCGACATTACCTAGAGCGTGAGCGCGCAGCATCCGTGTCCTACCCCACAACTACAACTCACACATCGGACAGGTCATCGATACTCGTACCCCACTTCATGACCTAGATATTTCGGAGTAGGTAGGTTCCTGATCTGCGTGATCTGTTCGATCAACAGCTCATGTTTCCGGGCGGGATCCGTGCAATCTGCATGACTGTAAGACATGTTCCCTGGGTTGGATGTGTACTGCACAGATCCCGAACAACATTTCAAACGGCGGGATAGGGTCTAGATTGTGTGAATCGTGATTTGCCCGACGCGTTACTTGCACTGCAGTCCGACATCAAAAGCAACACCCCCTGACCTAGCCATACCTGTTGCTGTCGGGTCTGGAATATATCAACATGCTACCCCCCCCACGGCGCAAAAAGGAGACGTCAACAAGCCTCAGCCAAACGCACGTAATACAGGTGGCACAACGCCAAACGCAACTTGTACACACATTAGTGGGCGTTCTATGCACATGACGACTCTTCGCTGCGGCGTGGGAGCTTTAACGGGCAGTACAGCGATATTTTTTTGTTTGTCGTCAACGAACGCCTTTTCCGGTGAATACCCGGCGAAAAGGTCAGCTGTTTACCCTTGTAAAACCCGTCCAAGGGGGCTCACCCTCTGTAGTCGCTCCTGCTCCTTGTGCTGAAGTCCTTCCACCTGAAGCAATGATATTAGGACCGTGGTGGGGGGAAACGCACCGTTGAGCGACGATCAGAAAACACCAAAATACACGCGCAAAGCGCAACAATTTTCTACCAGACACCACTATGGCTGTTCCGTAAGGATTCGCTTCAAGGTCGTGTATCGCCGGCAAGGTAGGTCGAGTTCACATGCAAGAGCCCAAGCAGAGCCCTGTAGCTTTGTCTCGATAATGCGACATATATCATACGTGCATCTTAGCAATGCCTGCCATTCGCATGAGGTCCCGCACCTCTTTCTCCTGCTGCTTGTCCAAAGGGCCTTCGACCCTTCTCCGTGCCGGCTGAGTTTGCAAAAACATAACGTCCTCGTCCTCGTCATCGTCGTCCTCCCCTTCGCCCTCCTCGTTGTCCTCCTCCTCGTCATCGTCGTCCTCTTTCCGCTTGCCCCCCCGTTCTCTCTCTTTCTTTCCTTCTCCTCTCCCCGCTGTCCCTCTCTCGTCCAACGAAGACTGCTGGTCGTCATCGCCGCTTGAATCGCCCCTGGAAGCGCTGCCGGAATAGTTTGATTCGCTTGACGAAATTCGCCTTTGCCTCCGCGCTTTTCTTCGCCTCCGCGCCCTCCTTCCTGCCCGTGCCGTGGACCTTGAGACGTCCTTCTCGCCAATAACATCAATGGTGCTTCTGCTACTTCTGCTGCTTCCGCCACTGCTGCTGCTAGAGTCCCTGCCCAACGCTTCCGACGCGGGACCCTCCTGGTGGCGGCCATCTAAACCATCGCGTGCAGAGGAAGGGCGCCCCTCCGACCCCTCCTTCGCGTCCACAGAAGAACGAGGAGACCCACTAGGTCCACGCGGAGAGCCCACCCCTTGCCCCCCTCCCGACGCGGTGCCTGCCGCCGTACCGACCGCACCGCTCGCTTTCCCTTTTCCCTTCCCCCAGAAGTCATCCAAGTTGACGCTACCACCCGCACCAGCCTCCCCTGCCTCGGGCGCAGGAGGAGCCCCCTTACTCGCTTCTTTTCGGGAACCGTCGGCGACAGCGCCGGCGCCGCCCATTCTGAACCGGTGTTCGGAAGGTTCCCGGTTGCCCGATATAAACTCCGCGCCGCTGCTGCTTTCGTCGTCCGACAGCGTCAGATCGACAACGCCGTGCAACGCGTTTCGCGCTGTCGCCTTGCTTTGCCGCCGATCGCTGGCATGCCCTCCGTCTGCTGACCCTTCACCACCGTGTTTGGGGTCCCCAGTGTCACCCGGAGCTTTGGCGTCAGAGGCATGGGCATCGCTGCCATCCAGCTCAAATCCGTCGTCGCCGGCAGACGCTGGCGTCGGATCTCCAGATTTAGGACATCTCGACCGAATGGCCTTACCGACGACCACCTCGCACGCCTCCCGCGCAGAATCGCGCATTCCGCCGGCAGCGTCCGCGTGCTCGCGATCAATGCCACCGCCGACCCTATGCGAGGCATCGCTCGTGCCGCCTTCGGTGGGTCCCGACTCACGCCCCGACTCGCCGCGGTCGTTGCTTGCGCCTTCATGCTCCATCCCATCCTCATACTTCCCATCCGGTCGACCATCGCGCGTAGATGATGCGTTGACTTGCGCAGCGATCACCGCTAGTTTGCACAGGTCGTCACCAAACCCGATGATTCCGTTCTTTCGTTCCGGGACCATTCCTGGCGCTCCCGGCCGAACGTTACCATCCACAGACGTCTGCTCTCCATTGACGGCGTCAGAAGCATTGACCGTGTGGGTATCCTCCACAACAAACCCAGCCGCCGTGGCGAACTGCAGGCAACGGATGCGCCCGCAAACCCAGACAGCGCCGGGGCTACCCGCGCTTCGAATCAGTTCTGCGGCACTAGTTGCTTTCGATCGGCTATTTTTTCCCTCGCACCCCCCCCCGCCACCACTACCGCCGGTCACACCATCGCTGGCCCCACTGCCGCTAGCTCCGCTACCACCATCACCAATCGTAGTGTTTTCTTGCGAGTTCACACCTAGTACGCCATTACCAGCGGCGGGGCAAGATACCAACGAGGAACCGCTAATGCTCCCCCCGTCCCCGCGAGGGCAGACTTGGCGCGAAGCAAGCACGCCATCACCACCACCGTCGCCGTCGCCACTATTGGCGGCTACTGCCCTCTCGGCACCCGGTCCGATTTTCGCGGACCCCGTCGCCAGAGCGGCAGTCTTCTTGTCACCCTTGACACCAGGATCCTCTGCAGGAGGCGTTTGTCGCATGCGCTTCCACTCTCCCGACACCGTGGACATACACACACAACAATGTATTCTGGGTGGACTACTCCTTCCTCGAAGCGTCGCGATCCGCGCTGCTCGCATCTGTCGTCGTCAGAGAACAAAAAAAAGTGAGGCAGGAAGCGGAGGAGGCCGCAGGTACGGTGGGGTGGGAGGGGCTCAACGCTTCGATGCGGTCAGCAGGAAGAATGGCTCAATGAAACGCAACGACAGATCACGTCTTCGAACCTCCATGAGGAATTGCGACGGCGCCATGTCACTATGATGACAGAAATCGGCGCGCACGGACGCGCAGCTGACTACGGGCGGAGTGAGCTGTAGCGTCGCAACCACAAGAAGGGACGGGCTGGGCTACAACGTCCGCCCGCGAAATGCCTGGCCTCCTCCACGGCTTCACTTTGGCGAATACAACCTGGCGGAGAGTCTAGATATCCAAGAAAAAGTACCATGAAAGATCTACAGTCGGCCGATAGCGACTGTGCGATACTCATCACTTGAACGCGTCACATGACCGCCACAGTCTATGTTCCAGCGATATACGAAATCCTACATTTACCTGGCACACTAGATTGCTGTCCATCCCTCTTTCTCCTGCTGCACCCCTTTCGTAATTCAGGTCCGGGGTCACATGGCGGTTACTCCTCTCCCTCCCCGACTATCAATACGGTGCATGGCCTTCACCTCTAAGGCGGGAACACTTTAGCCCTTTCTTCCCACGCCCACTCGCGTCGACTTGTGCATACATACGCTAGGCGCGTTCGGCGTGTCCATTGTTGCACAAGAAAAAAAAAAGCATGGGGGCTCTCGAGCTCGCGAAATCGACCCAAGTGTCGAAAACTTCATCGCTAGAACACCGGCACTAATATACAACCCACCGAAGACTCGACCTATTGAGGATTTGCAATACCACGCGCAGTCTACCCGTACAGCGAATGTAGTCATCCATATCACGTCACATTCCCGGCTGTGTAGTAGTCTGCACATGCACACACCGCACCTTCTCCCACGACGCGGTCTCGTGAATCCGGTCAAAAAAAAGGTCCACAGCGCGCATCTGTTCTCCCTTGGCTGCCTCTAGCAATGCCTGCAAATCCCCTCGACCTTCCGGCTTAAAGACGTTTTCGTCTTCAACCCCCAGCTTCCTCAAAAGGGTAGCTAGACCGTCAACTGCAGCATCGCCCACAGGCATAGGTTCCAAAGAAGATGCGTCGGGCGCGGGTACCGGCGGGAGCTCGGCGCCGCCGGTCCCCTCGCCACTCGTGAAGCCACTTCTGTCTTCACCTCCACCGCTACCTTCGGCGCCATCAACGCTGCCGCGGCTGCTGCCGTCGCTGCTGCCGTCCCTGCTGCCGCTGTCCCTGCTGCTGCCGATGCTATCCTTTTCCGGTGTTCTACGAACGTCCGGCCCGTCAATCTCATCCGGCGACAAATCAAAAGCCAGCGGCGACTGCGTCATGTACTCGCCCGCCACCTCCGGCGCAACGACGGGCCGCTGCTCATGCTTAGGAGTTTTTAGTTCGAGACCGCTTCCAGCGGCCGTCCCGTCGTTGCCACACGGTCCGCCAGAAGATAACGACGGCGAAACCTCGGTCCCCGAAC
>JBBMHQ010006228.1:0-18353 GCA_037834295.1 Postelsia palmaeformis
ATCCCCTAGCAAATACAACCCCCCCCCCCCCCCCCCTCCCTCCCTTCCTCCCTGGGACTCGAAAAACAAAGTGGAAAGTGGGGAGCCGACTTGTTTTTCTTGTTTGGTACCCTTTGGGTCAAAAAGTAGGGGGGGAGAAAAACTTTAACAGGCAGTTTTTTTGGGTGAGCTATGCAGAGCGCGCTTGACACGCATGCTGCTGCTGTAGAGGCGCACCCTTTTTTTGTAGGATCCTCGCTCTTGACCTTTAAGGAGCGCTCCATGCCTCACCCGAAAATTGATCCCACCAAAAATCAGTCAGCCTCCCGATGAATAATCCCCATGGCCCAAGCATACAAAAACGTCACTATATAAAACAAGATTTGACATTCCGACGATTTTGTGTTGGAGGGAGCCTCATCCAGATGGAACACTAATTTTAGCGGAAGATGCGCTATATACATTTTTTATACCTCTCTCGTATCGTAAATCGCGTCTTCTAAGTGAGCAAGCAGCCTCAGAACGTGGCGAGGTGCATGCGCCCCTTGCTCACCCGAACAGCACTGCTCTCTACATACGTCCCGCAGACCCTCGA
Organism: Postelsia palmaeformis; assembly: GCA_037834295.1. Lineage (NCBI taxonomy): Eukaryota > Phaeophyceae > Laminariales > Laminariaceae > Postelsia > Postelsia palmaeformis. Next base: position 575 of record JBBMHQ010006228.1, read on the forward strand.
CCTCTCACCCATTTCGTTCCCAAGCTCACCAACTTCGCGACACAAAACCTAAACCCTGGAACCACCGTAGGCTCTCGTCGGACTGGAGAGAGGCTGTCTCTGCTTCAACGACCCCGTGTTCCCTGACGACGAAGGACTGGCCCTTCTGGAGTACGACGGCTGCCTGACGTACGAGGGCGAGCTCAACAAAATGGCTACGAACATCGCACTCGGCAGGTGAGGCGTTCTACGATGAAGGTTCACCCTCATTTTTCCGAGGCTCCGGTGAAGTTCTCTCCAGGGCCCATCTCTACGGGAAACTTCAGTCGAAAAATGAAAAAAAAAAAGGATCATTTTTTTATTGACAGCTGTTAATAGTATGCCGTTATTAAAGGACCCGAACACGTGTTTTTCTCGAAATTGAAATTGAAATTCGTTCAAGTTGAAATTTTATTTCCAACTAAAGTTACCCGTCAAGATGGGCCCTAAGGATCTCCATGCCTCACCCGAAAACTAATCTCCAGCAAAAATCAAATTGTATTTCCTTATAAAAAGTAACGTGGCCGGAGTAAAACAAAATGTCATTTCTCGAAATAATATTGGCCTTCCGGCGATTATGGCCTAAGGAGCCCCGTCATTCAACAGCAAAGAAGAACGAAAATGTGCTGCTTCTTATCGTAGAACGCGTGCAGCTTGAAATGAAGCCGCGTGCGAGCACTATAACCAGCTGTCTCGGGGCGGCAGGCACTATCTAACGTGTGCCGCGGTATAAATGAACGCCATTCATACGGGGGTCCATCGAAAATAGGACAAAATATTGTCAGTAGAAATAGGGGAATGTAAAGGTTTTTGTGTGTACCGTAGGTCCTGTTTACTATGGCCCCCCGCAATAAGCATATGTTTCGGAGGCGCCTCGGAGGCTCTCCGCTGGGAGAGCTCGATCGTCCGTCCGCACAGCTAGCTGAGGGGAGGCGTTTTGTGTTTTCTGTTGAATGTTTTCAAAATGTGTGTCTTCACCCAACTTCGAGTCGACTCTTGAGTGGAAGGCAAATACCACGACACGCAGTATCATCGGTATGCAAGTCGGGAAGAGCACAATAAGCACGCTGCCGACGGTACGGGGTTGCACTCCTGGATGGCTTTTTTTCTGGAGCTCCTGTTACGGGGGAACCCCAGTAGAAAATAGGACCAACTGTTGTCAGTAAAAATACGTAAATATATCAGTTTTGGTGTGTACCGTAGGTCCTACTGTAGTAAAAGGGACCAAGTACTGCCAGCAAAAACAGGTAAATATACATCAATTTTGTGTGAAGCGTAGATCCTATTCACTATTAATGGTATCCCCTGTAAAATTATGCCAGGACGACGACTTCCCCAAAACGGATTTGAAGATAAAAAAGTGATCTTGGTTATGATCCTCTTAGGAATTCGGAGGAGGGAGAGGGGGGACATTGACGATAGAAACAAAAAGTTGTGTTTGCAGCAGAGGTCAAACACACTACGTATTTGGGGGGTGAAGACAAGCTGGTGTCTGATTGATAATGAAAGGAGTTGCACGGCGCGGGCCCAATCATGATATTAGCCGTAATGCTGGGCGCTCCTCTCGCTGGTCGTACTGGATACGATCGATCGACAACACCAAAATCTATCAATCCTTCGTAGGTTTGCTCCCGGGGGCAGTCCTATGGTGGCGTAGATCTATATCTAGAACAAATCTGTCAAAACCTAGGCATGCCTCACGGGGCACTTGATACGGGAAAGCGTACTCGTAGTCGATAGGACCTGCGGTACACACAAAAAACAACGTATGTTGGAACTTTTTTTATCAACAATATTTGGTCCTATCTTTTACTTCGGCCCCCCGCAAAAGTTGCCTTATCGAGTAGTCCCATCGGCCAGGGCTATTTCGCCCGAAAGGGGATTTTCTGGGGAGGGGGTAGTGTTGCTGCCACTATCGACATTGAGCAGCACAAGCTTTACTTTAGCGTTGACTGTTCACTCGCGAGCACTCCCCAGAGGAGATAACCGGCCGCGGGGACAAGACGAGCCCGATCGATCGCACACAGTCGAGACTCCCTTCTGCACCCTACTCCCGGCTTGAGACCTATCAACACTGCTACTCCTTCTGCTGCCCTCGGCCTCCTTCCTTCTCATTCCGCACTCGCGGTTTCCCGTTATTATCTCTTTTAGGACTGATGTCCCGTTTTAGGGACAATTGGGGACTAATTACTTGCAGTTAGAGTTGTGTGTCCCTAAAACTGATCTAAAGAGACTGCACTCCTAAACGGGTCAAGTCTGGAGTCGCATCGACGAGGGAAGACATGAGGGCCGAGGGTAGTCTTGTAGCGATCAAAAAAGAACGTACGAACAGTGGTAGGAGAGAGAAGAGCCTGTTTTTGTGACTCCGGGTCGGAGCTACGAGTGCAGTACAGCATTAATGTCAAGAGACAGTATTTTGGCTCTTTAACAGACAGCAACTACACCTCGACACGCCTCGACTGACGCCAAACTACTAGGTTTTAGTGTGGAGCACTCGGCCCTGCACCCTTTGACAGCGCACGTTTTCCCTGGCTTGACATGTCTCCTGACATACGTACTGGCAGGACGGAGAGAGAAGAAGAAGAAACAAGAAAAAAAGAAAAATATCTAACAAAGAAGAATATATGGTAATTAATCCCTACTCGCAACCAACCCTTGCCGTCAAACACACCAACATATCATAGTGCCACAGTATTATCATAGTAGAGCACACGCCATCGGATCTACCGACAGTAGGTACTGAAGGTAGCACATCAGTTTCAGAGGGGGCGCATCATCGAGAAAACGCCTTCCACAGAGGCATGTTGCGATTGGTGGAAGGGTGCAGTTACCTACCTTCTCCTGAGGCCCTTTCCTCCCTTGACTCCTTTTTCGACTGCAGTCTCTTTCGAACAGTTTTCGGGACAAAACTACTCAGGATCATTCATGTCGCAGAGCTTTTTTTCCCATACATATTTTCGACATTTGTTTCGCGCAATTTTTCAATCTTCGCTACTTTCCGAATTATTATTTTTCAAAATGTGTGAAATTTAACGAACTTGTTTTTTTTTTGCTTCCGGAGAATTTCACGAACAGTTACTGAACGCCTACTGTATGTGTCTTGAGAGCATATCTCCGATTATTTCCCAACTTTGGAAATTATGGGAAAAACGCTCTCCGATAAGAATGAGCCTTATAACTTGATCCATACCGGGACTGCACTAAGAAAGTAAGTAAGTAAGCCAACTGCCCTAAAAGAACTAAGAAACTCGATGCATATATATATACACCTCATGCAAAAACGATGTTTGGCTATAAATATGGCACCCTTGACCCGATTGAAAAAACAAAACCCAAACAATGTATATCGTAAAATTCGAATGTGACTACATCGATGTTGTTGGGTTCAGGTACAGTAGTTTTCCTGAGCTGGACAGTAGGCAGGCCCGCTACATGCATTATAGTATAGGCCCATCAGTGCCACGGTGGGGGTTGGTGCCAGGAGAAAAAAAAAGGTCGGCGGCCAAACACGCGCGCGCACTTAAGCCCTCCAATACCCTGAGCTTGTTCCGTCGTGTGCCTCGCGAAAGGGGAATGGACGGCGTCCACTGGAGGTTCGACAGTGAAGAGGGGCTGCTCCTGGGAGAAACCATCGGAGTACGCATTCTGCAGCAGGTGATACCACCACGCATGCAGGCACGCACGCACGCACGCACGCACACACACGCACACACGCAATGTTAACCTCCTGAGAAAAAAAAACGCAGAAGGCCCGTTCGAGGGACAAACTACACTCACACACAAAAAAGTGAGAGATGTTGTCCACAAAACCAAATCTACGGGTTATATTCACACGCGACATGGAAGTGTGATGAGCTTCATTGTGTCTACCACTCCGCCGGAGAACTAGAAATAAAAAAAAACTAAACAAAGTGTTAAAATAGTACGGGGGGGCATAGTAAATACTAGTAAATAGGGCCAAAGATGTTGAGAAAAAGAGCGACACATCATATTTCTGTGTATACCGTAGGTCCTGTTCCATACGGTTGCCAGTAATAAAAGGTTGATATAGCACACTATGGCACCACACTGGGTGATAAGATCATACACACCCCGCGCTATGACGACTTTTTTTTAGCCGTTTTTTAAACAAAAAAGTCTGAAGGGGGAGAGAACGAAAACGGTGAGTGTGAAAAGATCTCGTCGTCAAAAAAATGGATATTCCCTCTTGGAGGCGTCGCGAGGCGTTCACGCTCTCTGCCCCCACTGTTCAGAAGAAGAAAAAATAGCTTCGAAACCCGCCCGACGGGGTAATGTTGTGATCTTGCGTGTCACGTGATATGTTGTGTTCCAATATGTCCCGAAACGTCAGCAGCAGTAACAAAAAAAAGTACCGTAGTTATAGTAGACCACTCGCGATAAAAGAGGACGGCGACGCTCCTGTGGCCCGGCTGCGAAATCCCCCCCCTATTACAGGGGATCTTATGGGGAAGATAGAACCAAGTATTGTTGATAGTAAAGCTAGGGACGTAAAATGTTTTTTTGGGGGGGGTAGGTTTGTGCCGTGCGGTAGGTCCCATTTACTATGCCCCCCTCCCCGTTCCAGTTTTGTCGCTTTCTGACCTCCCTCGGGGCCCCTCTTAAGGGGGAACTTTAGTTAAAAAAAGGAAATTTTATCTCCAAGAAGGTTCATTTGATTTCGAAAAATGTGTCCGGGTCCTATAATGGGGGAACGGCGTACCACAGCAGTTGTCAATCAGAAAGCGATCCGGAATTTATATTGATTTCCGACTGAAGTAACTCCGTCAAGATGGGCCCTTACCTATATTTGTTTTTTCCCTGTTTTTCGTTCGCAGGAACTGTCGCAACTGCCGGAGCGCGAGGCGTACGAGTTCCGCCTCATGGCGGGCCAAACCGTCAGGCTCGAACCCGACGGGTCCTTGTACTTGGACGGCAAGAAATGCAGCCGGGACTCTTTCGTCGGTGTCGAATCCGGCTCGTGCTGAAGTTGCTCAGGATCCTGAGCCCTTTTTTTTTATGGGGCAGGCGGTACTGCTCTGTAGCGCCGCCACAAGGCCAATTAATCTGTGATCCTCTCCAGAACGCAACAAAGTTCCTTTTTTTTGTGCGCTGTACCTATCAATAGTGCGTTGTATAGCGGTCGTACAATAAATGGTGGCAACGCAGTGTATATGTTCTATCGTTGAGGCGGTGGAGGTACGAGTATTTGTTTCCGCGGTATTTTTTGCACTGCTGTCCTTTTTGTTTTCTGGGACGAACCACTGCTCTGGAACGCCGCCAAGCCTAACCTGTGACACTACCGAAAACGAACGAAAATTATTTTGTGCGCTGTACCTGGTACATCGTAAAGCGGTCGTGCAGCAGCTAATGGTGGCATACGCAGCGTATATGTTATGTCGTTGACGCGGGGGGGGGGGGTAGGAGCATTTGTTTCCGCTGTGTTTCTTTGCACTCCAGTCCATTTCTTTTTCTGGGACGAGTTACCCAGAATTTTTTTTGGTTTGCCCCCCAAACGAGAATACGGTCCTAAGAGGGGCAACGGGTGAGCGCAGGCCGCGCATACCCTGCGTAGAATCACCGATTTTTTTCATATTTTGTTTCGTGATGCTCGTTGGATGTCGTTCCTTTTTTTTGTCTGTACTGTGTTAAGAACTAAGGTGTGACATATTCCCGCATCAGCGCGGGCACCGAAGAAACCGCCTTTTTTTGCCGTAGCAGCTACTATTACTATTACTATTACTATTACTATTACTATGTACTCTCTACTGTTGTTGTATCACCGTAATCGATAGGCGAAAAAACACTCACGTCACAGGTTTCGCCTTCGAGCAACAAGAACTAAAAATCCCCGCTCGACACAGGACACAGGTTCCACATGTCCCTCGGGTGCATTCGGGGGTGTCTTGACGATGGCCCCTCCTCGACGCAGAGATCGCTACGAAAAAAAACTTGTATCTGCGGGTGCGGGTGGGAGTCGCGGGAATCTTTGGAAACGTAATGTGTGGAGAGCTGTGGGCTGTGGACTGTGGGCTATGCGACCGTAGCGGCATCAGCGTGTGGCGTGTCCGGAAACTCCCCCGTTGAAGTTACGTGCCGGTTCCTCCGCCCTACGTGGGGGCAGTGACTCCGTAAGAGAGATTACTTCGTAGTAGGTAGAACCCTCTTGTGGGGCCAAGGGCGATCAGATTTCATTTTCGAAAAAAAAGTGTAGAAGTTCGAGGTTAAGGGAACCGATCGCCTTTCGCCTTTCGAATTTTAGTACGAGACGCGGCGTGCTGCGCTAGGAAGGAGCCTCCTAAAGAAAGGGACATTTGATACGAAATGATATATTTGCGGCCTCAAGAGCACGATGGTATGCAAAAGGGACTGCTGCGGTATATATCTGTTTGCGGTAAAGTTTTCTTGTTTTCAGTTTCATGTCGGACTGTGACTTGTACGATACGTCGAACTGCTGCAGTAAGTATATATGTAAAATACCTAGAAGACCGAGGGCGAGGCAAAGAACTGATACCTTGTTGGTGTGGAGTGTGTGTGCCTTTCAAGAGGTTATTTGGGTCCGAAGATTTTGGGCAGGCGATAGTGGAGGAACCCCCCGTTGGCGACTACTGATTGAAATATGCCAACCCGGAAGTGTCTGGAAAGTGAAGGTATAAAGGCGAAGAGCGCTATCCCCAGTGAAGGTATGAAGACGAAGAGCGCTATCCCCCTCCCTATGTATACAGCACGACTCTCATACTGCCTGCAGTTTGGGGGGGGAATTGGAAGGAGTATCGGTTTGGCCCTGGGCTCTACGCGTTGAACCTCGTTCGCATCAATTTACTTGAATTACTTGCCGAACATTTCTCCCCTGATTGAACTTCATAGTTGTCTGAGCGCGGCGGCGTGACACGTCGGCGCTGCGTACACACGTTTGTTTTTCAAGATTAGCGGGAATCAAGGTGATAGTTGGGTGTAAACTTTCAGGGCGAGGATTGAATTAAAGTAAGCAAGCCTTGCGGCATCCGCATCAATGTTCTTCCCTGGGCTCGTATGGATTCACAGCAAGCACACCCATGTATTAACCCAGAGCTACACACGGCGCCCGCTTCAAGAGCAGCAGTTGTAGAACGGGCGGTGATCTTGCTCTACTTTTTTTGGCATTGCAGCCAATGGACAGTCGCTGTTACGTCTGATATCACCAATCAAAGCCCTAAGCTGTCGAACCCTTTGTATTACAAGCTGACATCGTCACGTGTGCTCGTGAGAGCGAATCGATGTTCCCACATCTAGCTGACATTGTGCCTGATTTTAAAAAAACTGTAGGTTTTCCCGTCTCACCATCACAAAACAAGCGACAACAACTCCCCAGTTTTCGGTGCAGGTAGGTGTCTATTCATGGGCAATTGCCCATTTAGCGCCCATTCGTCAGCAACACGCCGAAAGAAAGAGAGCCGTCGAAACTTTTTGTGGACCTTTGTTTTTCCCTGCGTTAGGGAGCCGAGGTACCGTTACACGGAGGTCTGCGTGTTCTTCGAGGGCATGAATCGACCATCGCTCATCTTGTTTCCGAGCTCAGAATGGGGGAGACTTTTCCCCTTGAAAGATGGCCGCCGGGATCCTGGCCCGGCCGGGCTCCGTTCAGGAGTTGGACCAACCGCTCCATGGCTGCGCGGACGACCTCGTCCGTGACCTCATTGCGCGAAGACGGTCGATTTCTGTCGGCCGTTCTACCCGTTTTCTCAATAAGCACGTCGTTCCGGCCTCGCCCTCGCGCACGAGTACAAGGAGGGCAGCCGGCCCTGCGGCCAACAATTGTAAGGTGCATTCAACAAATATTGTCCGGAAATGTAAGTAACGTTATTGAGTTCTCCAGTGCAGTGTATCATCAACCCAAACCGTGCTGCAATAAATAGCCTGCTCCTATCCCTGGTAGGGTTTTGTTGACCACGTCGAACTCAGCCTGCGCTCCGGATGCCCTAAAAGGGGGCGAAAAAGGGGCCCCTCGTGTCGGCCGTGCTTTCGGGTGGTCTGGCCCTGCCCTTGATCGAGACCGCGATGTACGATGTACCCGGGCGTGACGCCGAAGAACGCCTCGAAGTTCTCGTCGTGCCAATCCCCGAAAAGTCTCGATTTTTCCGGCTGCCGAAGTTCCCCCAGCCCCCCTTTGTGGTAGGAACGGTCTCGTTGTTAGATCTCCGTAGCGTTGAGCAGCAGCAGCAGCAGTCGTCGAGCTACTATATGTATACCGCGAAGTATCCTTATTCATGCTGAAAAGCTGATACTATGTCGGTCTGTCATTCAACGGATGCCCCTTCCCCGTTGTCAAGGCAGAAGGGGGTCGGGGCCGTCTCTCCCTCGTGTCTTTAAAGTCGGGTGGCGCGATCCAGAGCGCTTCAACCCCACCTTGCCCCATATGGCTGTTGAGGGAGGGTGGGCGCCCCAACCCGCGAAACACCGGGTTTCGTGCGGCGCCGAGCCGCGGCAGTGATACAACCCCGAAGCAGTTGTGACGGCCATCGAGCTAGTCTGGCTGCTGACATACGATTTTGAATTGCAATTCTAGCACAGCTGATTGGTTTGCCAAATCCGTGCCAGAGGCCGCTGGTCCTTTCCTGAATATTGGTGCAAAGTAGAGCCATCGAGGTTCCGTCACAACTGGGGATGATAGGGTACCAACCCCAGATCAGGAATCCCTCATATACAGGTACAACCCCGACTAACCGACCACCAAAAACGGTGACCCCCTGGGTCGATACCACCCCACACGGGGTGGAAACCCCTCCCCCATTGGCCGAGTTTAGGTATTAACTTGGTAGTAGAGGAGTCCGGGATCCCTTCGATCGCGAGGGAAACCCTGGCCTCGCGCCGTTCAAGTAATTGAGCACGACATCGATGCCCCCGCTTGTGTTGGTGGGCGCCGTCGGGGAGCGAGTGCGTCAAAAGGAGGGGGGGGGGGGGGCATTTTTCTCGTTCAGGTCTTGCCCGGTCGTCAGCGGAAGAGCGTCAAACGGAGGATCCCGTAAGGGCTGGCTTTGGTTGCAACCGTTAACGCTACTGGTATCACATGTCCCGAGAACGCGAGGGTCAACTTTTGCTGGTTATGTAAACGATAAGGAGGTGATACTAATTGCGGGCAAAGGCGAGTCACTGCAACATCGCTTAGAACGTTACAGATGCGCAGGGTCGAGTGGGTGACCGCGCCGCAGGGATCGCTGCTCTCGCGCGAGGCCGGCGACGGCACAATTGGAGGAGGGCACTGGGCACCGACCGAAGGGGTGGGAGCGCCACAGGAGGAGGGCTCACACTTTCAGCTGATTTTGACTTTTTTTTGACGACGCAACAACAAACGGACGTTCGGGCGATAGTATCAGGGGACGGAGGGTGTTTTCAAAAACAAACGCTATGTTTTGTGTTGTATTCTCAATTTATTTTAATGCCCCCTATTCTACTACGTACCTGGGCCGCCGGGGGCTGGTTGTTTTGGGAGATGCGTGAGTCAATACACTCAAGATGTGAGCCTTACGCGCTATTTTTTTCCTCCTCTCGTAGGCGTGGATTCGGCTGGCTTAAAATTTTGCGCAATTTTCGAACAAGCCAGAGTGAAACTACGGTTCAGAAGCATGAGTTTCACATGGAAGAAAAGCACTTTTTGCCGCACGGTCAGCCCTCGCCGGGAAGAAGTGTCGAGAGGGCAATACAAAACGTGCCCTGAAAATGAAGAAGGCAACCAACTAAAAGTCGCCGGGGTCGTCGAAACACCGTCTTTTTTTTTGCGAATGCGGCGAGAGGAGAAAAACGACCCCGACAAGAACGAAACGGTTCAGGCGAAAATAGAAAATACCCTATAAAAGCCGATGGAGATGTTTTCTCTAGCTGCGAAAGGGACCAAGAGCATGTTGCTCGGCCACAGCGAAAACGTAGGCAGCACCATGATTTTCCCCTTTTTTTGAGGAAAAAACAGGGCGCGGCGCTTCAACCCCGCTGTGGGGCGCGGCGAGCCAAACTAAGCCCTCCCCCTCCACCTCGTGGTGCGCTACGCCCAGTTCTAAAGAAATGCGAGCACAAGCGCAGCATTTCGCCACCCTTTTTCCGATCATATTATATTGTGTATGGACGCACCACACCCACGTACCGTGTATGCTCACTGTGATTATTCTCGCCTTAACGTATCGCAAACAAAACAACCCGCGGTCACAGGGCAGGCTCCAACCATCCTTCTCATTTTGTTCAATCATCCTATTTATTTATTTTCGTTCGCCCTTCTTCTATGGTGACTTTGATCCGGGGCCACAATGCACGGGCCATCTTCTCCCTCCTCCTCATCACGGTTCTGCCTTTGCGTTTTTTATCGCTGGAAGACCTCCGCCCTTTCTAAATTCTCTCGTTGACTGGCATCGAACTCTGGGGTGGGAGGATACCTCGGACAGAAGCACTTCAACCAAGACGCAGGCAGAATACGCTGCCCATGATGCGGTCACTGATAATGTTTACGGAAAGTCCACGAAAATTTGCACCAAGAAGCACATATGCACACCTCCTTCTTCGACAGACCCCCATGGTCTCGGCGGATCGGCAGAGCACGGCGGGAGGAAAGAGAAAGTTTGTACAGATGGCAGGATAGCCGCAGCCTAGCTCCGCCTCTGCGAAAGGTTCCTCCAGACCCCAACCGGAACGGTACATTCGTTGCGGAGTGCACCGGGGAGAAACGAGAGGAGGGAATCGAGGGCGATTGACGCGGCAGAACCCTTCATCAACCCTAAGTAGATTCGTTGTGAGGGCCCCGTAGTGTGGGCACAGTTTCGGGCCACCAGATGTTCGGTTTCTTCCTGTTGCCTCGCTCGCGTGGGGAGGGCGTCATGGAAAACGTGCAGCGGGATCTCCGACAGACGGAGGAGACGGCCGGTTCAAGGTAGCCACACGAGAAGCTAATGAGCCGAAACGTCGGAGTACATTGCGGCTCACAGAAACCCTGCTGAGCGCCCACCAACGAAAGGGCGGCACGACGGAGTGGGGTGGGTCGCCATCGACGGTGACAGCAGTTGGCGAGACTTTTGGTGGCCAGCGACTTCGGAAGTGGAGAAAGCCGCGGACAAACAACATGCTGGACGAGGGAGGGAGCGGGAGGAGGCAGGAGTAACGTGCACCTGCTGCGATCTGGCTCTAGACGGCTCGGAGGGTGGGGGCGGGGGGCCAATCACATGTGCGGTAACCCGTCTCGTGCCCCCGTGGGTGGTTTGTGTACGTCCGCTACATGTTTGGAACGAGCGGACCGCCTCGCTAGAGGGCATGCGGACACGAGGTCCTGCGTCGCGTGCCGCCGCGAGTAGGCTCGGGGGAGATGACCCCTCCCTTTCGGCGGAGCCTGTGAAAGGGCTGCCAATGATCGAGCGTGGGAGGAGGTGGGCGGCGTCGAGCAGCGCCATGCATTTCGTCGACATTTCTTCAGCGGAGCGTTCCCGGACCGAGCCCCGGCCAGAGTCTTGGCAACCGGCATTGACAGCTCGTTCGAGCTGCTGCTGCACGCTAATGGGTGGAACTCGACCCCTTCACCCCGCTCGTTCTCCCTGTTCAACGATGCTCCGGGCCTGCCTCAAGGGGCTCATTTTGATTTTCTCGTTTTAAGGGAATGGGAAGTGGCTTACCGGCCGCTACCGTGCGCTGTTTGCCGCAAACGGGATCCGATCACAGGATACATCCTTCTCCGGCACCAGCGAACCGGAGGCTCTTTATTGGGCCATCACGCCCCAAAATTACTCGTCGCGTTTTTTACGCCCGAGGGGAAGGAGGCGCTTTGACACGATGAACCTTCGGGGTTCAAAACCCCGCTGGGTGAATGGAGGTTGTCGCGCTGTCTCCCTTTTCTTCGATAGGAGTGAAGCCGGCGCTGTAGCTGGAAGCTCGAGAGCCAGAACATGCAACGCTGGGTGCCGCAGGAAGTCACCAAAACACGTGAAACGGGGGACGACGCGAAACGGGATGGCTCGGGACACCCCCGATAAGATTCGAGGCCCCGTCGGCGATACCCGGGGCGACAGGGCCTACACCTGATGACAAGGGGGGAAGGAGCTCGGTCGCCAAGGGTGGGTGGGTGAGGTCGGTCCAGAGGATCTGGGAGGGAGTCACGAGCAGTCAGTGCAGCAAGGGAAGAGAAGGGGGAGCTGACACTGGTATGGTGCGAAGTTCCAGGCCCGGCCAGGCCCGGGGACTTCGCCACTATCGTCGAGCAGGCCGGAGGGGGGGGACAGGGAGCGAGCTTAGTAGAAAGGAGGGAGATGGTGAAGGTGGCCGAGAAGCGGAGACCGAAGGAACGCGAGCAAGTAGCGAAGGATCGGGCGAAGGGAGAGTGGAGGCGCCAAAGAAGCGGAGGGAGAAAAGCCGCAACGAACGATAGTGTGTCTTGAATAATAGACGGCGAGGCATCAGATGGGGGGTCCCCCAGAGCGCCGGGCAGGGGATCCGGGAACGTGGCGTACCGGTACCCCCGGATCTTCCTGACCGATCCCAAAGGAGACGTGACGTGTGCGGATTCTGTCGTGTGTCGCATCATTGCGGGCACCTCGTGGTACGCTTTCCATATGGGCAAGGTTGACACGTGCCCCATGTCCGTTGCGCAGTTGAGGCCCTCACGAGAGATCGCAGCACGAGGCACCCCTCCGTTGCTCAGCAGCTAACCGCGGGAACCATTACCCAAGACGGGACGCACTGGGGGCAGCGATACAAACGCACCCGGATCTTCGTGCTCTAGCCGGGGGGGGACAAGCTACGCGGATCTACGCAGCCTGGGTGTGGGGCCCCCACTTGATCTTGGATGACCCAGGAGAAATGTCTTAACAACCGGAGGAACACGTGCAGCCGCATTCTGCAGACGAGCACGCAACCCTGAGCTTTTATTTCCTTGGCAACCTCAGTCACGCTACGGGACAGCACCAGGCCGAATCGGCAGCCGGGGCGACGCCGAATAAGCTCCTAGTGGTCGTGCATCATGCCGGTCTTGCCTCACCTACCAGCAGACGGCCTGAATCAACAGGAGTGGAGAGTTAATCCTTCTGCTCCGGTAACTGATGGAGCACACCAGACGAGAAAACTTGAGGCGACGGGGGGGCGCCCATAAAAGCGTCGGGGGAGATGAAGCTCGAACGGGCGACTTCGGCGTGTCGAAGTGGCAGCACGCACCCTGCTGTTATGAGCCTCAGTCAGCAGGAAACAAAAAGACACGGAATACCCTGGGGGGGCTAGTTCCCCTTCCGAAGACCACCCCGCCGTGTCCGCGCCGCTGTCGGCAGCGAAAGCTGCAGTACTGGCGAGCGCCATCGAAGTAGAAGATGGAAAAACTACCCCGTGACACCCTGGCGATGAATACGTCTCCAGGGTGTTCCTTGGCGCCATCAGCCCCCGAAGCGCCCTATCGGATCCCGGAAACGACGAGCGCCGGTGTGCGCTCTTGCCGTCGATCGTCCGCACTAATGTTGGCCGGGAGGGGTTCGGCTGGGGCATGACAGCCTTCTGGCGGAGAATCGTGTCGACGAGCCGGGCGCGTTCCCGCCGGCGTTCTGACAGTTATTTCTTGAAGTTGAGTCTCACCGCGTTGGGGGAAAAGCGTCGGCCAGTTTGCGTGGGCATGGCGTAGAGGAGGCTCATCACCGCAGGGGCTATGCGGCAGTGGCGGTCGCGGTTGGAAAAGGTCGACCGAAGGGTGGAGAGAGTCTGAGATCGTCGTGCCCGGAGGAGTGGAGCACGTGGGCCTACTGAGGGTGCTACACTAGTGTTTCACTTTGACGAGCAACTGGCTCGTCATCACCGAGTTCTACGACCCCTCTAATCACTATGAAAAGGACGGTGCTGCCTGCGGAGGTGTCCAACTGCGTGTGCCATCGATCACGCTGTTACTACGGGGGACCATACTGTAGTAAATAGGACCTATGGTACACACAAAAGCTACATATTTCCCCATTTTTACTATCAAAATTTCGTCCTATTTACTATGGCCCCCCGTAATAGTGGTCGCGCACTATTTGGTAAAAAAGACCAGCCGGTGTCGGTGTGGTTTTTGCTCTGTTGACTCTACGAGAACGATCGCTCGTTCCAGCGGTGTCTAGCAGGGGGGGGGGGGAGGCACTGGGAGCGGCAATGCTCTCCCTGGGGTTGTGACTGGGGCTGAAGCGTGTTAGAGTTGAAGCCGGCGGGTGAAGGATCGGAAACCTTCGCGTATATAGACAGACGGTGTCTCTCTCCGCCTTATGAGGGTCACGAAAAAAACGCATTTTATCGATTTTGTCTCCTTCCAGGGAGACCTGCGGTAGACGCCATCGGCAATGCGATCGCCCCCGCCAAGGCCGTGCCACTACCATCGAAAGGGCACACCCCGACGGTGGGGGGGGATTCCACCTCTTGGAAACCCTCTAGAAAAACGCCTTGCCGGCGAAGGGAGGGGTGACGGTACATATACCTGGTGCCCCAATCGGCACAGACGGGTGTATGCTGGAGCGAGCGATGACGTTAGTGGAGGGTGTGCTGGAGCGAGCGATGACGTTAGTGGAGGGTGAAGGCGCCGATCGCGTTGGGCGCTGCCTCGCTAACACACCGGACAAGCAAGCGGCGGCCTTCCTCGTGATAAAAAGCCCCCCTCGAGCAAAGACAAAAATCACCTGGAAAGGGTCCTGGACACCAGCCTGACTCTCGAAGCATGCACGAATACAGTCGGCGGGAGACGCAGTGGGCGTACGAAACATTCCCTCGAGCTACCGGACGAGACGGAGGCACAGTCGTTTTCCCAGAATGAGTGCCCGTATAAGCAGCTGGTACTACAGCCTCACCAGCAAGTCCGATAACGCCATTCCACTGGAAGGGGAGGGTTAGGGCTGCCGTCGACAAAAGCGAGGCGAATGTCTGCATCTCAAGTGGGAGTAGAGTTGGGATGTTACAGGAGGTTCTGGCAGACGTCACTGGCCCAACAGAAACCAAGCTGAGTAGGGGGCTCCCTACATCGAGCATCATCTCTCAGCTCGGAGGTAGACTGCGAAAGATTTGAGACGCATGGGAGGCCACGAAGGAAGCGATGGTGGGCATCGTCGCCGAGTCTTGGTTGAAATGAGATCTAGGCGCAGCGGAGGATCCGGGCTCAAGGTCTCCAGCGGAGGCTGACATGCTGGCTGCGTAGGACGCAGCCACCACCAGCTCATGAAAGGTCAACAAGAAAGTGGGGCAAGCTGGTCAACCACGGCCGGCACGCTGCGCGCCCAGCTTGCTTGTACCAGCCGCCGGAGACGGCACGCTCGCTGGGACTGGACAACTCGCCGGCGGGTTGGGGGGGGGCAGCGGAGCCAAGGTCTCCACCAAGACTCGCTATAGGATTCTGCAAAAGGCAGGAACCACGGCAAATCTTCGGGCGCCGTCAACCAACTCGTTCCGTGCCTTACCCTAGGTGGAGTTCGTGGACATCGGAAGGCGCTTCTGGGGAATGAACAACACGTGGCATTGAGGTGTCCCTGCTCCGATGCAGTCGGCGTGGACATCCGACACACACGTTTTTATCCCGGAGTGGGGTGCAGGTGATCCAACAGCAGCTGCTTCTCCACGCGATCTCCCGCGCGCCAAAGCGGCTCGAGGAGTCTTCACCAACTTGAAAGCGGGAGGGGGGGGGCGGGCACTCACAGCGGACAGAAACCTGCGGATGGACATCGTCACAGGGAGATAATATATTCGGGAGACTTTGACTTGGGAGTACAGGGATTAAAACCCATCCTACTAGACGTCATCCGTGCAGACCCACACGCGGAGAAATATATACCTGGAACCTGAGATGAGGAGGGCGTGCTGACCACGATAGATCAGCTGCCCACCTCTCCCTCTGAGGCGTGCAAGCGTCAAGGCCAAGCTCGCCCGAAACATGCGCCCTTCAGCGAACGGACCCACAAAAACTTGCCGGTTCAATGTTGGGGAGCTTCGGGCGCCTCAGGGCAGAGGGTGGAACATTTTTGCTGACCAGCTAGCAGCGAGCATCGTGGGGGAGGAGGGGCGGGGGGTCGATGGAGAGGAAGGGAGGGGGGAAGGGGGGGGAAGGAAAGCCTGCCGCGAATCGCCTTGGTTATCACACGGGTCGCCAATTCGAGAAAGGCGTCGCCCTTTCAGCTTCAGGTTAGGCATCGCCAGGAAGCAAGAAGGAGCCCGGCGTGGGCGGGGGTGACAGGCCCACATCAATGACGTGAGGGGTGGACCCTGGTTACGGCTTACCGGTAACTTCAGGGTAAACGCTAGAGGAGACAGTAATGAAATGGAAGGAAAAAATGGGGTAGTAGGAAATTGTTCAGCCGGAAGCAGACACAAAAGGGGGATAGAATTTGCGCAAAACTTCCTCGGTTGTGTTCTTGTTTCTCCCTCGGTTTTCTTCTTGGGAATGTTGACGTTTCTGAGTAATCAGCGTTGAAGCCCATGCTGCACTATGTCGGACGGAAGGCACAAGATCAATACTACTGAATAGTAATAGAGAACACACTTCGTACCGGCATGTACCGCGCGTTCACTGGGCCGTCTGATGGTCATGCCCCGCATCGCCTATTAGCGCAATATGAATGCCGGCCGACTGGTTGACTCACGCAGTGCTGCACGAAAGAAACATATTACCTGTATCTGGTATACATCCGATCGCCTCGGCGGTCTACCGATCAGCTAACTTCGAATACCATTGTTGTGATTAGCGCTGACGTCGATGGTTGGGTTCTCCGTTCGGAGTTTTTATTCGGAAAAAACACCCTACGCCGAGAGTACCTATTGACAGCAAGGGTGACAAAAACTCGAGTCGACTCGACGAGGTAAGTATAAAAACTGAACCCCTCTCTCGCGATAGACATGCAAGTAGTGGCTCGTGATCAGGGAGGGGGACCGAGCCCGTATCTGAGTGAGGACTAGAGAGGTGGCAGGAGAAAGCAGGGCGAAAGATGAAAAAGGGATGGAAAAACTTAATACATTAATGAGCTTGGAGCCAGCATCGCTGTACACCCGGCTAGATAGGTGGGCTGACGGCGAATGAGAACACGCAGGTAACAGAACACAGACGGCGAATGAGAACACGCAGGTAACAGAACACAGAGTGGTGTATCTTCTCTTCCTCATGTGCCCCGCCAGGTACCCCCGCCATGTCGGCAACAGCGCGCATGCCTTCAACAAGCCGCGCATATGAAGCCCCACAACACTACCCGGGGGGAAATGACTCCTCCGGATGGCTATCTCCACCGCACCTGCTCCTCT
The DNA here is from genome assembly GCA_037834295.1 of Postelsia palmaeformis. Classification (NCBI taxonomy): domain Eukaryota; class Phaeophyceae; order Laminariales; family Laminariaceae; genus Postelsia; species Postelsia palmaeformis. Next base: position 17,816 of record JBBMHQ010006228.1, read on the forward strand.
CGGGGCTGGGGTCGGGTCGACGTGCCTAAAGCCCCCGGGGTGACAAGTTAATAGCTTTGTCTGGTGTTGCAACGGGAGCTATGGCTTAAATTGACACACGACAAGACACGAAATTGGAACGTGGAAGTGCGGTGAGCTTAAGCTTTATTTTTACCAATCCGCCGGACGATCAAAAAACAAAATCGCGAATACCTGGTACAGTTCAGTCACTACTGCTGCTGCTGCTGCTGCTGCTTCTCGAGAGCCCGAACACGCGACACCCGTCTTCACGCCGAGAAGAACTGGAATGGGATATTCGTGGGGGCAAAAACGTATTGACACACATTCCATGCATCTGATAGAGCACCATATACTATATACTGTACGCAGGCTGAATATTACCTACCGTATTTTCCCCTGTGAATGCTTTTTGGGGCGCAATACTTTTGGTGGAAAAGAGCCCCCCCGAGGCGTTTTCAGAGGTAGGGGGGAAGGAGAGGTGTACTCGATAAAAGAGATGTACTCGATATCATGCATGGCCGCAGTCGTATGATCATAG